>JAVYIG010003756.1:0-183617 GCA_035222895.1 Strongylocentrotus droebachiensis | reverse complement strand
ATTTTGTAACAAAATGAGGTGATTTTATACCGAAAAACTAGGGTAACACTTGGCGCCCCATAGAAATGTGCACCAAATATCATGTTGCCTCCTCCATCCCCCTTCCTCTTCGCCGATGCTTACGGAATTGAGGATGATATGACCAATTTATGATCAATTGTGATGAGTTTGGGTTTGCTGAGAGAAATTTGTGGTTTATGCATTTGTTATTACCGTATAGCAATGTAACTTTCCATGGTAGACTCAGTGGTGTGTTCATGGGAGTCAGGACGGGGTGATGGTACATAGTGCAGGGGAGGTGAAATGTAGGCTACTTATTCTTCAGGTAAATGGGTATAACCTGAAGAATAAGTAGCCAACATCTGTGACATTCCCTTTTTCAACAAACCGTATTTGAATAATCAATTTACACAATCCCCACCTGGTTATTAAGTAAATCAATGAGATGTTCAACTAATCTTACAATAACTGAAATGTGGGGTGAAGGTCACCCTCAATTTTGTAAGCTCCAAAGGATTTACCTCTCACTAATTTTCATACCATTTACAAAAGTGAGCAGTGCTCACCCAAGCATGAATTATTTTTTAGTCTTTTTGGTGTCATATGAAAGTTGAGTTTATCAGCTTTCCATACATATATTTTTTTTCCCCCCAGAATCATATATTTTTTATTCGGCAGCCATTTCAAAAGTGTATAGTTTTTTTGGGACACACGGTAGAGTATCGAAGTGCTTACCTCATAGGGAATTTTAGATTGAGTGGACGAGAACGGCGTGAACGTCCACTGAACATGCGTGTCTATAACAAGCCGTTTTAACATTTATTCCTATTTCTTGATATCAAGAATTCGATTGTTGATATCAAGAAATAAGCCCCCCCCCCCCTCCCCCAGCTGAGAGTCATTAATTATTTGTTTGGGGCGAAAAAAGAAGGAAGAAAAAAACGTGTCCCAGGCCCGTCGGCCCCCTTCCCCATGGATCAACCAATTTAATCTTTGATCCGCGCCTGCCTCTTACAAGCATCAATGGCGGTTGGGGACTGCTGCTCAAGATTGGACAGGTTAGTATTATTATTATTATCATCGTCATCATTATTATTATTTTAATAATCACAACCTGGTCTCCTTCTTAAAACGATGAAATACATCATAATTATCACCATTGCCCAAAACACGATGATATTCTTCGTTTTTAGAGGCATGTTTTGCCGCCTTTGTGTACGTGTATACAAATATTAGAGCAGGTTCTAGGACACCTACCCCCCTAACCACCCTCAGTCAACTACCCCCTAGGACAACTACCCCGAGGACAACTGCCCCACAGGGCAACCACCCACTAGGACGACTACCCCCCAGGACAACTACCCCCAGCCACCAACCACTAGGACAACTAACCCCGAGGACAACTACCCCACAGGGCAACCACCCACTAGGACGACTACCACCTGGACAACTACCCCCAGACAACTACCCCTTTTTGAGACGCATGTTTTGCCGCCTTTGTGTACGTGTATATATATATATTAGAGCAAGTTCTAGGACACCTACCCCCCTGAACATCCACCCCCGGATAACTACCCCCAGTCAACTACCCCATAGGGCAACCACCCTCTAGGACAACTACCACCTGGACAACTACCCCCTAGGACAACTACCCCTAGGATAACTACCCACGGACAACTACCCCCCGAAAAACTACCCCCAGACAACTACCCGCTACGACAACCATCCTAGGGGGTAGTTGGTTGGGGTAGTTGTCCTAGGGGGTAATTGTCCTAGGGGGTAGTTGTCTGTGGGGGTAGTTGTACGGGGTTAGTTATCCTGGGGGTAGTTGTCCTAGGGGGTAGTTGACTGGGGTGGTTATCCACGGGGTGGATGTCCAGTGGATAGATGTCCGGATACGATCAGAGCAACCAACACACACACGCATATGAAGTCTATACATTGTAAACCCAAGCCTGCCCCCCTCCACCTGTCACTTTCACAATCTTAGGGTTAGGGTTAAGGTGAACTGCAAATGTCAGGGTAGACTTGATCGTTCTTTGTGTCTAAAATGATGAATATCATCGTGTTTTGGGCAATGGTGATAATTAGGATGTATTTCATCGTTTTAAGAAGGAGACCAGACTGAATTATCATCATCATCATCACCATTATTGTTTTCACTATTGTTATCATTATTGTTATTAATGTTTTCATCATCCTCATCATCATCATCATTATCATCATCATCCTCACCATTATCATCATTATCATCATCATCATCATCACCACCATCATGATCATCATTATCATCATCATCAACACCATTATTGTTATCATTATTGTTATTATTATTATTATCATTATCATCATCATCATTATCATCATCATCATCATCATCATCCCACCATTAATTATAGAAACATTAAAAAAATAGTGCTTTCACCAAATGACAAGACTTTATTATCAAATTAAAAAGCACATAAGTTATGTTGTATATTATCCTGGTCATATGCTTGCAAACTCACACAACACACGTTCTATGTTACATGGGACATGGGGGTGCATTCCAGCTATAGTTGCCTTTATAATATTTGCGAGTCTATCTAAAAACAATGACGCTTGCTTTGTTTTATCCTACAGTTATTGTAGCTATTATAGTTAATTTAGCTTATATATAACACAAATAGTATACAAATAATGAATGGTTATGAGTTCAATAGTGCGAATATTTTCATGAGTTGAAAGATTAACATTCTATTCAACGAGGCGTCAGCCGAGTTGAATAGAATCAACGTTAATCTTTCATCGAATGAAAATATTCGCACTATTGAACGAATGAAAAACATTCATTATTTGGTTTTATACAACATCGAAGAAGATCTAATAGAACGTTAATCAACAAATTATGCTTTACTCCTTATATTACAGATAAAGTTGGAGTCAAGCCTTCTCGATTACATTCAGATTGCCTTCGCGTCAGATACACGCAGGGATACGCGCACGGCAGAGAGGTACGCAGTCTGCATATAACCTAAAATGCACGGCGAAATATAACCTAAAATGCACGCCCGTGCAATATAACATCTTTTTAATATCATGTGACCAACAATCCTCCAATCAAACGACAAGGATCCACGTAGTTGTTGCATAAAATAGAATAGAGGGATCATGCAAATCGTTTTGATTTATCTAAAGGTTTTTTTTTTTTTAATTATCATCATAATTACATCAATATGCGATATTCAATCGATGGTAAAGAGAGTGCACAAACTACAAGGAACGAAATTCGCCCTTTTTGTAGAGCATAACCAGGGGCGTACGCAGGATTTTTTCAAGGGGGGGGGGTTTTAAAATATTTTGCTCCCGAAAATTTGAAAATCGCGCCGGCCGAAAAGTCGCTCAAGTGGGGGGGGGGGGGGGGGGGGGGGGGGGGGGGGGGGGGGGGGGGGGGGGGGTAAGCGGACACTTTTTTTTTTTTTTTTGGTCTCAAAATTTCAAAATTTGATATTTTTTACCGTTGGGGGGGGGGGGTAAGGTCACCTTATTTAGGTTAGCCGTGGGTATATATATTTTTTTTATTTTTTTTTTTATTTTTTTTAATAATAAAAAAAAAAAAAAAAAAAAAAAAACCAAAGGGGGGGGGGGAGTTTTAGGTTTTTTTAGGGGGGGTTTACATACATTAAAATACCAAAGGGGGGGGGGGGTGTTTGAACCCCCAAAACCCCCCCCCCCCTGCGTACGCCCCTGAGCATAACACAATACAGATAAACAAGGTTTTTCAATTTTAGCAGTCCTCTGTGCATTTAAAGGCTAAGTAAGACATTATTATATCGATAATTAGGGTTAGTGAATATTGTGTTTACATGAGCCAATATGTTTACAAAAGTATAACGTACTTCTTTTGATTATAGACAAACATTGATGATATATCTCAATTTTCCTATTTCAACAGTTAGACTTGTAGAATAACTGAAGAAAAAAAATACTTCATGGCTTCATTTAGTCATCATGAACCTTTTTCCAAATATGATATAACATGTCCAATTAAATCAGTCCCTCCGTATGATAATAGAACGGATATAATGACTTTAACATGGATATAAACAAAATGATTGAAGAAATATGGTGGTATTCATAACTGTCATGTATTGACATCATGTATCATGTACACATTACTTTTATATTATTACTTATATCACAATATACGATCAGATATATATTCATACAATAGGATGCTGACAAATATAACTATATTCTATTCTTGGAATATTAACAGTTACTTAATAACCTATAAAGAGCGAAAGAGATTGGGAATGTCTATGCTATTGAACCTTTAAATTTCGACTAAATTTTTCAGTGCAACATTTACAGACGACTATTTACACTTTCACTTTCATCTACACTTTCACGTTGTCTTATATTCATATATAATACTCAGTATGTAATGAATAAATACGAACAAGAAACGGCTGTTATGTACAATGGATTTACCTGATATTGAAGCTCATTATTACGTGTGTATTACATGATTATTACAAAGTAATTACATAATTAATACACGATTCGCTACATAACTGTTGATTACATATTCATCATTACAGTAGTGTTCATACAGCAAAATATAGTGCATTAATATCTTCTAAATCGATTAAAATTCTACAAAATGCGTCACCGCAGATGCCCTGAAAATAATCTTCTTTCACCAGAACATGATCAATTAAATGCTTATAAATACACAACAAATCTTGAGAAAATATTTTGCGCCGACTTAGCCGGCCGGTGAGGGTGAAGGGGGGGGGGGGGGGTGCTGGAGAGGAGGACCACTATTTGTATTTTTTATTTTTTTTTGGGGGGGAGGCAAATTTATTATTATTATAATTATTATTATTATTATTTATATATTTATTTATTTTTTTTTTTTTTGTTTTTTGGGGGGGTCAGTGGAGCCCGCTTTTGTTTTTTTATTCTTAAAAAGGTAAAATTTACGTTACTATCCTAGGGGGGGGGGGGGGGGGGGGGGGGGGGTAAGCGGACACTTTTTTTTTTTTTTTTGGTCTCAAAATTTCAAAATTTGACATTTTTTTTCGTTGGGGGGGGGGGGGTAAGGTCACCTTATTTAGGTTAGCCGTGGGTATAATTTTTTTTTTTTTTTTTTTTTTTTAATAATTAAAAAAAAAAAAGGAAAAAAAAAGAAAGTTTTAGCTCAGACCAAGGTTTGAGCTCAAACCTTGGTCTGAGCTCAAACCTTGCTTTGTGAATTCGGGCCATGGGGTTCATCCCTCCAAACATACCCCACACTCCGATTGAATTTCAAACCACTGGATTCTTCTGGAAGCCACTGACCTTACTCATTTTCATTTCGGAAAAAAGAAACCATCTCTTATATTCTAATGAAATACGCATGGACAACGGAATGTTAATGCTGTTACTCGGGAGGGATGACATTGTTACATCTCAGATTTATCGTCAACATCTTAGTAAGTTTTTGCCAGAAGTACTCTTGAAACCCCTTCTCCTCCTCCCAGCTGAGGTATGGCTTACGATCACTCAGGTATAGCCTCACCAAGAATGGAAGCTCATCGTCTGGAATGTCCTCCAGGAAGATCACCACCATGTTCTCAATTTGTGTGTCATTGACCTGATCCGCAGCAGTTCGAAACTTGATGATGAACCAGTTATCCTGGATAGCAGCCCTGCTGACCAACACGATGGTCTTGTAGCTCATCTCAACGACGTAATGAACTGCATCATAGTAATGCATACCCAACGGAAGGTCATCATCACCATATAGATTCCTCTCGTATTCTGGAAGCAGCTCTTCTAAGACTGGACGGAAGCGATCTCTGACCCACTCTTCATCCTCCTCTGCAAACATAATGTTGACATGAAATTCGTAATCGTCAAAATCTCGAGCATCTCGGATCTCCCGATAGCCAATGACTGCCAATTTCAGGAGGAATAGTTTGTATTTCAAGAACCATCGATGACGGTAGGCAAAGATGAGTAATACGGTAATACATATTATTCCTAAGGGGAGCAAAGTGTAGAGAAAAACGTTGGGGCCACACAGTTCCGCAGGTTTAAAGGACAACAAGGGGCTTTCACGCAGTTCCTCAAGTGAGGCAGGGGAACACCTGGTGTCGTTTTCATTCAAGAGTGTGATGGACCCGGACAACCACAGAGGAAGCCATTTCAAGTTACAGGTGCAGACAAATTCATTGTTTGAAATGTCAATGGAAATTAGGTTAGTAAATATCGGCACAAAAGTACTGCGATTAAACCCACTAAGTCGATTGCCAGCGAGTGTCAGGTTTTGGAGTTTTGATGAATTAACAAAGAGATCATGTTGGAGATACCTCAATTTGTTGCCCTCGAGAAGAATCGTGGTTAACTCTCCTGAATTCTGAAATACTTTACATGGAAGACCGTGTAATTTATTACCTTGTAAGTACAAGGTCTTGAGACGTTGAAGGCCTTCAAATGTCTTTGATTCAATCTGAAAAAGTTCACAGTAGCTTAGATCTAACTCTTGTAGAAACAGTAGATCTAGGAATAGCCCAGCTTGTAATGTTTCTAATGGATTTTTCTTCAGATCAAGTTTGATAAGACTTCGTCGTCCTTGAAACAGAGATAACTTAAAGTTATCAATGTTATACCATAGCCACCCGAAATTACTATTTGCCAAAGATATATTTTTAATAAACTTACTATGATTTAACATGAGTCCAAGTTCCATGTTAGGCAGTAAGAGATCTTCACAATCACTCAAAATGAAAGTTTGTAGATTAGGGATATCAACCGTCATTAATGAAACACACATCACATCTAAATACTGGAGGCTCCTCAAATTTGTGAAAGATGTAATGAAAAGAAATTTTAAATAAGCATTTCCCGCCAAAACCAAAATCTTCAAGTTATTCAACCCTGCAAATGATCTGTCACGAATAATTCGCAGAGAGTTAGAAGCAAGATACAATTCTTGTAGGTCAATTTCCCACGGATTACTGTCAAGATCACCGATAAAACGAATTAAATTATGATTTAGACGAAGAACACGTAACCCCTTCATTCTTGCAAAATCTTTGGGATATATAGCACCAATTTGACATCGATCTAGAACAAGGGTATGAATGTGAGGCAAATCTAAAAATCCCTGTTTAGTGATGTTTGGAAAATAATTGAAACTAAGATCGAGAGCCTGTAGTGTCTTGTTCTGCATGGGTGCATAATAGTGTGGATCAATGTCTTCTATACACGCTTTGTATAAAATAAGCTCCTCGATTTCAGATTTTCCAATGCCAGTGAAGAATAGTTTCCACAGCTCTGACGACATTTTGTTCCAAACGAGCGAGAATGTTTTGGAGCGTAAAGTCGCAAGAGTATATGGATCAATCGTCAAGATTTGTGGACTTCCAAACGGCTCGAAATGCAGCGAATTTAACTCACAGTCGATTACGAATGTACTATTTGTAATATTTGTAATGGAGTTGCGCTCCAAATAAATATTCAGTTTACGAAGGGGTGAACTACAAGTGGTGATGTTTATTTGGGATATCATAGTGTCATTTAGATTTAGTATCCGTAGATTAGGGAGCCATCTCAATATGTCGCTTGGGATGAATTCGAGAGCCAAATCACGATCAAAATTTAGATAAGCCAATTTAGTGGAAATTCTGAACATTTCAGATGTTATCGATTTCAAGTTTTCATTATATCCCAAATCTAGATTCTCAAGATCTGGCATAGAATGAAAACTCCCAATAGCAATCTCTCCTATATTATTGTAAAATAAGGATAATATTCTAAGACGGCTGTATGGACGAAATGACGAGTTTGTGAGATATCGGATTTGATTGAACGATAGGTTAAGTTCTTCCACACCTGGAAATCAAGTCACGCGGAACATCTTTGAGATCCAATCTAATGCAGGAGATACTTTCCTGGGAAGGACCCAGTGAACAATTAGTAGTTTTTAAGTCTAGATATCGTATGTGGTTGCCTTGGGATCTTTCGTACTGGAGTGACACTTCTGTTAGAGCCAAAACGACCACATACAGTACAACTAATAGCGGGATCAACCTTGTTCCAGCCATAATGTTCGGACTGATCTGAAATAACCAAAAATGCATATGTATGCACATTGTTATGCCATTTTAACAGTATTATGATAAATTGCATTAAATTTAGATAGATAGATAGATAGATAAATATAGATAGATAGACAAGATGGACACGAGACACCGCGACCGTAAATATTTAATTGTGTCAATGCCGATTCATAGTAATATGATCACTGCATGGGAGTAATTGTATAAAAGTTATACAAAAATTGGTCCGTAATAACCTAACCCATCCTATTTGTAGGCAAATGATCATTAATAATATTTCACATTTTCATAGAATAAACAGTAATTGTTGTTTGTACATAACTTATAGGATGACTCAAAGTGAATTTGAAAGTGTACTGGCATTTTCACACATCTGAAAACGCGGTAGAATGTATGCACTTGTGTCAGTTAACAACTAGTCTATTGCCTATAATAAAAGCGAGTATGTGAATCAATGTCAATGCTGATTAAATAAAGTTTGATCCAGTTTAAAAGTTTAAGTTCAAAAGTACGAAACATTAGGGAGAAAAATAACGAAACCTTTACCTTATTGTATTTGTTACGAACTTTAACTGAGCCTCAGTGTAGATAGATTTCTTTAATGAAAGAGTATTAGACTGGAGTGCTGCATTTAAAGGTGACGAAAGTGAAAATATCGTTTATCTTTTGAAATAATTATTAAGCGATGGTCACCTCTGAAGAAGGGAGGGGCTTACACACCTTCTTCAGTGGAAACACTTTTATTTATAATCTCGTGTGAAGTGAAATGGAAAATCTAAATCTGAACACCTTGACTCAATCAAAAGTGTTATAATTACATATTTAATCATAATATATCGCCCACTCTCGTAACTAATTGAGACATAATGTAGATAACAGAACAGTCGTACCATCTTTCACTGTTGACATTTGTAATTGTTTATGAATGATCCAACAAGTATTTATAAATAAAAATAAAAGACACATTGTGTATAATTTGGCGTCAAAGCAACACCGTAATAATATTCTTTCCAGCTACATATTGTTTCAACATGGCAGGAGTGCTTGGGTTAACCATTATCTATCAAAGGCGGTTCAGTTTCATTCGATATTCTAATACAATTAAATGATGATAAATATACGACAGGAATAAATCAACATTGTTTAATCATTTTAATGGGCCCTTACTGACAAAGAGCTCCACTCGAAAAAAGGAAGGTTTCTGTTCCAAAGGAATTTAAAAGAGCACTAGTTCAAAGCGTTACCTATAATGCGTGGGATCTGCACGTGACAAGCCACTTGAGAACAGACGATGAATTAATCATGATTAATTTTTCGGTTTTATTCCGACAGGGTGGTCTTCCTTCAAGTCGATTTCTGGTTTTGTCGTCCCAAAAGAATACTGTAATCTTATTATCATTCTTTGGCACATTATGACCATAAATAACAATCATCAGAATTAGTAAACATAATAATGAAATGAAGTAATGGATGAACGGGATGGAGACGCTTTTGTAAATCATAAATGACACACTTTCGCTGTTTTTCGAATAATTAATAAATAAACGAAACAAATTATTAACCACATTAAACATTTTAAGGGGGCCAGTCGGGTAAAATACAGTGGCATGCAAGTTGATAAGGGATTCCTGAATAAATCATTACTTGATTAAGTAAACTCCTATATAAAACATATATTTTCGGAAAGCAGAGACAATGGAGAATCTAAATCTTTTTGAGTTATTTATTTATCCCATTGAATATGCAAATTATATGCAAATTTCTCAAGGACATTAATATTCGAAAAATATTGTAGTGCTTGTTCTTTGTACTACTACTGTAATTTTAATTACAATATCAAGGCGCTTTTGTGTGATTGTGATAGTACATGGTATGCACAACAATCCTATGACACCGTTTGTATATTTTTCGTCATTTACATAAAAATATAATATTTCAAAGAAAAAACAAATTACAATGATTTCTGGAAATAAATTTATCCTCATTAAACTGTGTACACGAAGGTCCTCGTTTA
Source organism: Strongylocentrotus droebachiensis (assembly GCA_035222895.1). Taxonomy (NCBI): domain Eukaryota; kingdom Metazoa; phylum Echinodermata; class Echinoidea; order Camarodonta; family Strongylocentrotidae; genus Strongylocentrotus; species Strongylocentrotus droebachiensis. The sequence goes on along the minus strand of JAVYIG010003756.1, from coordinate 173,513 downwards.
GCTTTTAAATAAAGATAGTATCTTCATTACTGTATTAACAAAGATAAATTTATCCTTATTTAGTTATTAAATACAGATAAATTTGTCCTCATTAAACTTTGTTAACGAAGATAAATTTATCCTCATTAAACTGTGTTAAAAAAGATAAATTGATCCTTATTCAGGTGTGAAAAAGAAGATAAATTTATCTTTATTTAGTTGTTAAATGAAGATAAATTTATCCTTATTTAGCTGTTAAATGAAGATAAATTTATCTTCGTGAACACAGTTAACTGAGGATAAATTTATCGTTATTTAACAGCTAAATGAGGATTAAGTTATCTTCGTTAACACAGTTAAATAAGGATAAATTTATCTTTATTTAACAGCTAAATGAGGATTAATTTATCTCGTTATTGAAATATCTTATTCCTCTAACAAACCGTCATTGAAGCAAAAGCATTTTTTAAAAGTTATAACCATTCTGAAATTGTTATATCCATACTGCTAGCGAATAAAGTGAAACTGGAAGAGAAGATTAGAACAAAAAAAAAAAAATATGATTAAAATAAACATAATGAAACTTTAAAAAAAAAAAAAAAAATTATATGATTAAAAACAGTGAAAAAAGGTATGAAGTGAAATAATTGCGGTCAGAATTACATAGAACTACAGAACTTGATTATGTTAATGTAATTCGAACGTTTAAAGTGTGAAGGTGTGTGTCTTTAAATGAAACTGAAATTGATATTGAGGACGCAATTGAGCGAAATGACAACTAATTTGCGTCAATAAATTGAATAGATTACTCTCTAAATTGAATGAAGTAAAATTTAAAAGGAATTATATAAAACGTAATTGAATGCTTAAAGAATGGAAATGAAACATGAGGGCATAGAGTTGACGAAAATCGAAATTGAACGCCATGAATTCAACTGCAACTCTGGTGAAATTGGGCGGGAAAAATATAATAATGATAATAGTAATGATAATAATAATCAAACAAATAATAATAGTTAATCTTGGCTATCCATCCGTTCTTTGTTTATTTTGGGGTGGTTTTCTTTTTTCTTTTCATATTTTCATTTATGTTGGCACTAATATTTTGATTTTATATCAGTAAATAAATTTCAAAAAAATCAACCAAATCAAACTAATGACAACCAAGACACGCTAAAATGAAAGGAATTATTAGTCTTCCAGAGTCAGTTAAGATATGACAAAGACTACGAAAGGGAAGGAGAAAGGAAAGAAAAATTGATTTGGTTTTGAGCAACAAATTTGTGAATCTACAAAATTTTATTCAAAAATATATCAAGAACATAATTGACGTTTGGAATAAAAGTAAAAAAACGGGGCAAACAATTTCGGGTTTGCTCCGCAAGCTATATTACTTTTATTTGGCATATAATTACATATTTCTGTTATTTTATTTCAAAATGTATGGAATTCAAAATATTTTATTTGGTTAATAATGTTCTTTTGTAAACAGCCAAAGTGTGTCAATTATGATTTTAAAAAAACGTCTCCATCCCATTAATCCATTATTTAATTTCATTATTATTTTTTACAAATTCTGATGATTGTTATCTACGGTCATAATGTGCAAAATAATAATGTTATAAGATTACAGCATTCTTTTGGGACAACAAAACCAAAAATCAACTTGAAAGAAGACCATCCTGTCGGAATAAAACCGAAATAAATGAATCATGATCACTTCAGCGTCTGTTCTCAAGCGGTTTGTACATCAGGGCGGTGAGACTCACCTCTCTGATTACATGTAGATCTCACACATTCAATAACACTTTGAACTAGTGCTCTTTTAAATTCCTTTTTAACAGATGCCTTCCTATTTTCAAGTGGTGCTCTTTGTCAGTAGGGGACCATTAAAATGATTAAACGATATCGATTACTGATAAATTTCTTATTCCTGTCGTATATTTATCATCATTTAATTGTATTAGAATATCGAATGAAACTGAACCACCTATGACAGATTTGTATAGTCTTTAACGATACTTTGTTACACTTAAACCTTAAAACCTAAAACAACAGTTCAAGTGCAATAAAAGAAAAACAGTAATCGACCTAAAACCACTCGAAATGTGTCACTCCCTGATTACATCATGCAGGATGATGATTTACTAGACTTTCGTGATTTTACTTGAAAGAAAGAATTTAACACGGGGTATGTTCACTCCAGCATTCCACCAATGTTGAAAAATTGTGTTTGTGTACCTGGAAAGAATATCATTACGGTGTTTCCTTTTTGATGATGAATTATACATAATGTGCTTTTTAGTTTCATTTATGAATACTTGTTGGATCATTTATAAACATATAAATTCCAACAGTGATTGTACAACTGTTCTATTATCTAAATTACGTCTGAATTAGTTAAGAGAAGGCGCATGGTATCATTAACTATGTGATCAGGAATTTCACAAAATAATAAATGTACGAGCAATACAGAACAAACTAAAGCTGTGGCCGTGTAAATAGTCCACCGTAGCTTTAAACCCTCCTCCTTAGGTCCCTTGATGACTCCTTCGTATATTACTAATTTATTTGTAATGATAGATAGTAGTTTTACTTTCGTCAGGCTTTAGAATTGCGCCCCAGTTGATTTCAATCTCAATGATTATTCGTCATTCGAGTAAGTTTCATGCTATAGATCTGTATCGACACTGAGACCCACTGACACTTTGCCGATCCGTCGTCGTTTCTTCGTATTAATATCGAAAAATAAGTGATTTGCATCGAAAAGTAAGTGATTTGTTTCTTTTCTTTCTTTATATATTGCTCACTTTACTTCGTCACAGTCAAATTCATTAATCAAATCGAATGCATTCACAATAATGTTTGGCGCTCTTAATGTATATTTGAAACCGTTTCCGCTAACTTAACAAATTAAGTTGGGTAAATTTTAATCTTAAATTTTATTGTTATCATTATCGATTTACGTTTTGGTTTGTCTGAGAATTTTGGGGTAAATTCAGTTGGTCCCTGAAACCCTTTCCTTTTTGCTTGTACTTAAAAACCCAACGGGAGAATCCTAAATCCGCCTTTGTTATTTTTTTCAGACGCAAAAGAATATACTTCAATAACAGTTATCATTTGAATATTTGTTTTACATTGAAGTGGCTCACTTCGTTCCATCGGGTCTTGGAGTCGGGTCGGGTCGGGTTGTCGGGTTACCCTATCTTTCCTGAAAACATGCTCCTATAATTATGCACGAAAAGTCGGATAAAATGAACGCAAATAATCACATATTTGTATAAGATGGTCCTTGCAGAAGTAAAACGAATATTTTACATGCACATTAATTTTGTGGAAACATGCCAATGCAATCAGAAAATGACAAAGTGTCGATCGCTGGTCTTTTCATTGATTATTGTGATTATTTATCTCGTATAAAAAGTATCGGGTCGATGCGCGAGTTTTCGTAGGTTTGGTTAGGTTTTTTTTAGAAACTGTCAGGTAAGCTGGACACGAGACTTTGGCGATAAAAATGTTGTATTACACAAAATGTTAAGAACAGGAAGCAAACAGCTTTTTTCGAAGAAAAATTGTTATAGGGAACTGATGATATACTTACTTCTCCAAGTAATTACATTTCGCCCATTATGTCGTTGTGAACAATGTACTGTACGAAATAACCAAGCAATATTTCGAAATAAAATAAAATCTACGAACATTATTTACTTAACATGTAAAACCTGTCCTTGTGGGTTTCTATTGAAACTGAAGATAATAAATTACTTTTGTCATGTTTGTGTAAATGACATTATGCTTATTGTTTTACGTTCCCATTAATTTTGTGAAAAGAATCAAAGGTAATTTGAGAGCTTGCCACAAAAAAGTTCAGGAAAACAGGTTAACAATATATTATCATGGATGCTGTTTAATGCGCTCTCTCTGTAAAATTTCTATTTTCATACGGAAATTTCCTGCGTAAACGAACCAACAAGAACCTAACAAATGTACAAGAAATTAAGGGATGAACTAACAAATTATAATTGAGAATAGTTAAGATTGTATCCTTATCAAAGGTTTGAAGTAATTTTAAATATACCTCAATAGAATCAATGTTGAAGCGGCCGAACGTGTATTTTACATACCAATCGTTAGTTTATTTTTTATGTTATATTGTCTTCCTTTGATTTTTTTTTTGATAACCAAGATTTGAAGATAGAAGTATGTAGTGTAATGATAATTATATCGACAAAGTGAGATTAGGGTTAGGGTAGGGTTAGGATAGGTTTAGGGTAGGGTTAGTGTCAGGTTTTGTGGTATTCGAATAAGATAATGTATCGGGACAAGACTGAAATATCTGACTGTATGTTGCTTTCAGTAGAGAATTAGTCTAATTTGAAGTCGAGTGACAGGTATTGCAACGTATGTTTTACTATCTTTTCTTTCAGTTCCTGTCAAATAATATGGCTCGTACAAGATTATTCCAGCTGTCGGCCGTACTGTTCTTTACCATTTTGGTTGCAATGGTAGTATCATTCCAGGAGGCAAAGCTATATCATCAAGGATTGACGCCACGCACTAAATGTAACCTAGGCCCTTTCGAGAGAAATATCTCCTGTGCCAAAATGGGACTCATTGATGTTCCTCAGGACTTATTTCCAGGCGTTGAGGAACTGGACCTCTCATTAAATCCTATCGAATATCTTTATAATGTGTCCTTTATACCATATCAAAATATTAGGAAACTGTCGCTGTACTATAATGATTTAAAAGAGATAGCTCCTGCAGCTTTTCATTCTATGCCAGAGTTGCAGTACTTAAACCTCGGAGCTAATAAGTTTTTGGACGCTATCACATCAGAAATGTTTCGACTTTGCAAAAAATTGTCTCATCTTAGTTTTGCAGGTACTTCCTTATTAAGAATGTTCCCTAGTGACACCTTACGATGGCTCCCATCATTGCAGATGCTAGATCTAAGCTACACTGGTCTTAGATACATCAATATTACTTCTTGTAATTCAGCAATTCATAACCTGACTATCGACCTGCGTGGCAATAAATTTGAAGCGCTTATACCTACCACATTCAATATCGACTGTCAGCTAGATTTTCTCAATCTCAACCGATGTCGAACCTTCATCTTTGTTCTTGACCCGGACACTATTGCAGCCATACGCACAAGATCTCTCTCCTTAGGTCATAACCACCTTGCGCCAGAGATTTGGCAACTGTTTTTCACAGGCATTGGGAGCTCGGAGATCGAGGAGCTTCGTTTAAGGAACACGAATGTAGAGAATGTCTATCCTGAATATTTTGCACTTTTGGGAGGCAAGCGGCTAAGGGTTCTCGATCTTAGTAATAACGACTTGTCTGACCTTGCCCAAATGGGATTTTTAACTTTACCATTCCTTTCTACACTTGTTTTAAATAGGTGTGGTATTACTCATATAGATCCCACATATTTTTCAAGAATGAAAGGACTACGTGTTCTTCAGCTCAATTTCAATAACATCTATAAAATCGGCCAAGATGACAGCAATTCTTCATGGGACATAGACTTACAAGAATTGTATCTGGTTTCCAATTCCATTGAGATTATACACGAAACAGCATTTAAGGGCTTAACAAATTTAACGAAATTGGTCTTGAGGGGTAATAAAGATTTATCAAATGTTTGGATAAGTGCAATCACAGGTTTGAATAACCTTCGCTACTTAGATTTGTCGGGGTGTTTACTCACTACAATAACGCTACATGCCCCTAATCTTGAAACTTTTGTCTATAGCAATTGCAAACGCCTCGATTACATGAGCCAAATCGGTGAAGTATTCTCTCAGACTAAGTCAATTAAACACGTGTTCTTGGGAAATTCTAGTATAACTTCGTTTTGGACTCCATACACAAGTAATAACATATCATTGTTTCAGGGAATGCGAAATCTTATAAGCCTTGATGTAAAGATGAATCAAATTGATCTATTGCAGGCTGGTTTATTCGTAGATCTCGTCTACCTAATCCAAATAGATCTAAGCAACTGTCAAATCAAAGTGATTGAAGCGAATGCTTTCGAAGGCCTTCAACGTTTACATACTTTGTTCGTACAGGGTAATCGCTTTCAATATCTTCCACCTGAAGTTCTGAAGAATGTCGGGCAGTTACAAAACATTAACTTGGAAGACAATCAAATCAGGTATCTTGATAGAGACCTATTTGTGAATAAATCAAAACTGAAATATCTAACTCTCGCTGACAACAGGTTGACTTTAGTCAACCAAAGTACGTTTCAACCGATCCTCAATACTCTAAGTTTCATTGACATTTCGAACAATGAGTTGGGCTGTACTTGTGAGTTAAAATGGCTCCCCATATGGCTGGCTGGTCCTATCACAGTTCTGAACGAAAACTACACCAGGTGTTCTTCCTCATCATTCGAGAAACTACGTGAAAAGCCACTCATGTCATTTAAACCAGCGGAATTCTGTGGCCCAAACATCGCTCTCTACTGTTCACTTCCTATTGTAATCACATGGATTATCATAGTTTTGGTCTTTGCCTACCGTCACCGATGGTTCTTGAAATATAAACTATTCCTCCTGAAACTGGCAGTCATTGGCTATCGGGAGATCCGAGATGCTCGAGGTTTTGACGATTACGAATTTCATGTCAACATTATGTTTGCAGAAGAGGATGAATGGTGGGTTAGAGATCACCTGCGTCCGACCTTAGAAGAACTGCTGCCGGAATACAACAGGACTGTCTTCGGATATCATGAACTTCCGTTAGGTATGTATTACTGTGATGCAGTTCATTACGTCGTTGAGATGAGCTACAAGACCATTGTGTTGGTCAGTAGGGCTGCTATCCAGGATAACTGGTTCATCATCCAATTTCGGACCGCTGCGGATCAAGTCAATGACACACAAATAGAGAACATGGTGGTAATCTTCCTGGAGGACATTCCAGACGATGAGCTTCCATTCTTGGTGAGACTATACCTGAGTGATCGTAAACCATACCTCAGCTGGGAGGAGAATGAGGGGTTTCAAGGGTATTTCTGGCAAAAACTCACCAAGTTGTTGACGATAAATCTGAGATGCAACAATGTCAACCCTCCCGAGTAACAGCATTAAAATACAGTCGTCCTGCGTATTTCATTAGAATATAGGAGATGGTTTCTTTTTCCGAAATGAAAATGAGAAATTAAGCTAGGTCCATGGCTTCCAGAAGAATCCAGTGGTTTGAAATTCAGAGTGTGTAGTGTTAGGAGGGATGAACCCTATATGTTCCTTCAAAATATCTTTATTCGGAAATCGTGATTCTTTTAATCCTAGTTTCCGAAGAGCTGTCTCTAGCACTATGAAAACGATGCATTATGCCTGACTGTATTGTCCCCGCGTTTAAGCAATGATAATGTCAAATTCTTTCTACATGCCAGAACTTAGAGACATGAAATCGCAGAATCACATGATGACACCTATTTTATTATGTCTGAAGGTTTTAAAGTATTTGTCTAGAATGTTTAGTATTTTGTGAATCGATTAGAGAAGTATCTATGGAGTGTTCTGGTGTCTGGTGAAAGAAGATTGTGTTTAGGGCATCTGCTGTGACGCATTTTGTAGATTTGTAATCGATTTAGAAGATACTATTGCAGTACATTATGCTGTATGAACCCCATTGTAATGATGAATATGTAATCACGAACAGTCATGTAGCGAATCGTGTAGTAATTATGTAATCGCTTTGTAGTAATATACGTGTAATACACATGTAATAATGATCTTTAATATCAGGTAAATCCATTAAGTCAGTCGTGTACATAACATTCTTTCCATGTTCGTTTTTAATCATTACATACTGAGTATCAGATATTAATATAAGACAATGTGAGAGTGAAGATAAAAGTGAAAGTGGAACTATAAATGTTGCACTATCAAATTGAGTCGAAGTTCTAAGGTTAGCATAGACATTCCCGCTATCGCTATCTCTCTTTATGGGTTATCAATTAATTATTGATATTCCAAGAATATATTATAGTCATCATACCTAAACAGGGAACATATAATTTGTCAATATCATATTGTAATTTCAAAGAGAATGTATTAAGTACAAGGTATATAAATTGTGGTGTATACTATTTGATCGTATATTGTGCAATAAGTAATAATCTAAAAGTAATTTGTACAAGATACATGATGTAAATACAGTTATGAATGCCACCACATTTTTCAATCATTTCGTTTATATTCATATTAACGTCATCATATCTGTTCTAAATAGGGACTTTTAGATTGAGTGGACGAGAACGGCGCGAACTTCCACTGATCATGCGTGTCCATGGCAAGCCGTTGTAACATGTATTCCTATTTCTTGATATCAAGAAATGATTTTCTGTTGTAAAGCAATGGTAATTATTGATATCAAGAAATAGGAATGAATGCCATAGACACGCATGATCTGTGGACGTTCACGCCGTTCTCGTCCACTAAATCTAAAAGTCCATATTATCATACAGAGGACTGATCTAAGTGGACATGTTATTTCATATTTGAAAATGTTTCATGATGACTAAAATAAGTCACATCTTTGTGAATCTGATATTGTACTATTCTACAACTATAATGTTGACATAGGAAAATGCGTGTCCGGACATCTACCCCCTGGACACCCACCCCCAGATAACCACCCCCGGTCAACTAGCCCTAGGACAACTACCCCCTAGGACAACAACCCCCTAGGACAACAACCCCCTAGGGCAACCACCCTCTAAGACGATTACCCCCAGACCACTACCCCCTAGGACAACTACCCCCAGACAACTACCCCTAGGATAGTTGTCCGGGGGTAGTTGTCCTAGAGGATGGTTATCATAGGGTGTAGTTGTCAGTGGGGTTCCTGTCCGGGGGGTAGTTGTCCGGGGTAGTTGTCCGGAGGTAGTTGTCCTAGGAGGTGGTTGCTAGGGAGTAGTTGTCTGGGGGTAGTTGTCCGGGGTAGTCGTCCTAGGGCGTAGTTGTCCTAGGGGGTAGTTGACTGGGGTAGTTATCCGTGGGTGGATTTCCAGGGGATAGGTGTCCTAGAACCAGGAAAATGAGATACATCATTAATGTTTGTCGATAATCAAGAGAAGTACGTTATACTTTTGTAAAACACAATATTCACTATACCTAATTATTGATATAATAATGTCTTACACAGCTTTTAAATGCACAGAGGATTGCTTAAATTGAAAACCCTGTTTATCTGTATTGTGTTATGCTCTACTAAAAAGCGAATTAATTCCTTGTAGTTTGTGCACTCGTTTTTATCATCGATTGAATATCGCATATTGATGTAATTATGATGATAATTAAACAAATTATAACCCTTTGGATAAATCAAAACGAGTTGTCATTTGGTAAAACGCTATTGTTTTAATGTTTCTATAGTTAATGGTGAGGATGGAGATGATAATGATGATGATGATGATGATGATAAAAATATGGTAACAATAGTGATAACAATAATCGTGATGATGATGATGATGATGATAATTCAGCCTGGTCTGAAAAACATCATAATTTATCACCATTGCCCTTAAAACGATGATATTCGTCGTGTATAGACACAAAGAACGATCGAGTCTACCCTGGCATTTGCAGTTCACCCCAACTCTAACCCTAACCGTAACCAGAGGCGGATCCAGGGGGGGGGGGACAGGGGACACGTGCCCCCCGGCCAAAAAAGTATTGAAATCAGCCCCAAATTCGCCAAAAATGTACTGACAAACAGGGACGTGCCCCCCGCCCCCCCCCCCCCAAAAAAAAAGAGAGAAAACAATAGAAAACACCTCCCCCCCACTGAATTTGCGGCCGGCGCGATTTCCAAATATTCGAGAGCAAAAAAAATAAAAAGATGTGCTCCAATACTAATGATTAATACATAAATTGAGAAAGTTTGGCACAGGTCCACGTTGCAATGGAATACAAGTATCATATATATCAATCACTTGAAATTAAAACAGTTTAGAAACCTTCTACATTGTTATCTTATTTTCTTGTTAATAGACCCATTACGAGCTTATAACGGTCATGATCAACATAATTATTAAAAAAACATGTTCTCCATGATAGTCCTGATTATATGACATGCCAGGTTTTAAAATTAGGTTACACAAAATAAATGCAGACATATCGATTATGTAGTAAACATACGGGGGTGTGCCGCTCCAATGGGTCACTTTTTCATTAAAAAATCCCTTAAAATGGTTCCCATTTAATATTAAAAAAATATACCTAAACATGGGTCCGTTTTTTCAAATTTTGGAAAAATGGGCTTTCGAGAAAAAAAATCCCAAATTACCATTCAAAATGGGTAGGGGTTTCGAGCCTTGAGCAGCAAACCCCCATCCAACCCCCCCCCCATACATACACACATACCCGCACACACACACGCATACACACGCACGTGCACCCGCACACACACCAATCACTATCCTTGAGTTCTACACCCATATCCTAAATCTAAATTCCTATAATCAAGTTTAAATCAAAGCAAATTTGAAAGTTTCGTACTAGAGTGCGTCCCAGAAAAAACGAAACCGAGAATTATCGATGTTTTATCATAACTTAATCACAATTATAATTAATAAATGACACATATTTGGAAAGCTTATATCCTCCTCTTTCATTTGATGCAACTCATGTGATGCATATTTCATATGACGCATGAGTGATTAAAAGCAATTTGAAGAGAGGAAACCGAAAAGTCGTTTGGCGGGCCGTATTTGAATTTCAAAGCGAAAATCACATTTCTAGAAAGTTGAGATTATGCCCTTTCATATGACACCTCAATCAGGAAAAATGAGCAAGGAATAACAAAGTTCTGTTTGTTTAAAGTAGCCCTTACATGTTTATAATTTTAGCAAACAAATTCGTTTTCACTGGCTGCCTGCCGTAGCAAAAAGCAGAATTGACAAAAGACTTAACTCCGTTTCGTTGACAATCAGCCATGCATGAAGTCTTTTGTCTAAGGCTGATTGTCAACGAAACGGAGTTAAGTTTTTCGTTAATTTCGTTTGTTGATACGGTAGGCAGCCAGTGAAAATGAATTCGTTTAATAAAATTATGGAAATGCAAGCACTACTTTAAACAAACAGAACTTTGTTATTCCTAGCTCATTTTTCCTGAATGAGGTGTCATATGAAAGGGCAGAAACTCAACTTTCCAGAAATGTGATTTTCTCTTTGAAATTCAGACACCGCCCGCCAAACGACTTTTCGGTTTCCTCTCTTCAAATTGAAATATGCATTATTATGAGTTGCATCAAATGAAAGAAGAGGATCTATGCTTTCCAAATATGTGTCATTTATTCATTATAATTGTGATTAAGTTATGATAAAACATCGATAATTCTCGGTTTCGTTTTATCTGGGACGCACTGTATATAAAAGTTATTTGCAAAAAAAAGAAGGATTTTTTATATTAAAAAAAAAAAAATCATAAACACACACAAAAAAAGGAATTCGAATGTACGAACGACAGTTTTACGTGATCCTGTAGTGCTAAAGTGAATGAACGCTTCACGAAAGGCGTGCATAATAGTCATGAATTTGAATGAGACACATGTTTATTTGACCGACTAAAAATGCGAATATGAATGCACAGATCATGAATTTGAATAGAAAAGGAGCGCTAAATTGCGCTACGTTGAGTGCACACAAAATGAATTGGATTGGGACAGTTGCGAAATTGAAAAAAAAAACCTATATTATCTTTATGATACATGACTCTATCAGTTATCACTCTGTCATTCAAAACCCGGGCTCAATACCTATGCGTTGAATCGTAGGTCTCTTACACTTATTAAGGAACATGATGACCGAACGAAACTCTTGCAGTCGCCACCAGTATATGAGTGAATTTGACATTGTGCCCAAAATAACAGACATTTCTCCAGATAAACCGATATACCCTGCGATGCCCTTCGGGACACCCGTGTAGTGATATACAAATTGCGACACCCCGAGTATACCCATAAATACCAGAGTTGTACAATAAACCAGAGCAAATGTCTTGAGGATGCGTTTGTTCTCAGCCAACCTTTGCTCGGTGTGATCCATGCTCCTTGACACCGCGCGATAAATGGTGATGTAGAGCACCCCAGTCACTACGAGAAGGGCAACAATCCCAAGTGTTACAATAACTTTAGGTGCTGTTGATGAGAGGAAATAAGTTGCGACTATTACACCCAAACTCGAAATGACGAGCCATGTTAAAATGCTGACCAGGATACATCGCGGTGTATTAAGTATTGAGCGATTTCCAAAAGGATCCATGACGATGGTAATGTATCGATATACCGCCACCAACAAGATGCTAACCAACGAGACTGCCACCGGGATAGTCACCATAGCATACAGAAAGGGATTCTGAAAGATTAGATTAAAAACAAATTAATACCTAATTATGAATCATTAAAGTGACCTTGCATTGGTGCAATTAATAGATGAGTTTTGTTAACGACTGTGAGACGAACTTAACGGGAAACAGTATTGATCAAAGAAATTTATTCAGCACTCCCATTTAAAAAAGAATAATATCTAGAGACGGAGAATAAAACAAGGAGAAAGAGAAACGTCATTAGAAAGAGAGAGAGAGAGAGAGAGAGAGAGAGAGGAAGAGAGAGAAAGAGAAAGAGCGAGAGAAAGAGAGAGACAGAGAGAGAGAGATAGAGAGAGAGAATTAGTTTGATAATAGATGATACTGAAATTTTAGGGGCTAATTCTATATGAAATGAAAAGATAATGATCATATTGGTGATGACAACGAGGCTGCTGTCGCTGATTATGATAATAATCATGATAATAATAAGAACAACAACATCATCAACAATAATAATAACAACAACTGCATGTAACTATGTAGACATGCTTATCCATCCCGAGTAATGCTCAATGTGCTTAGAACGTACAACTACTATCAATCTGGCTTTAGCCCACCTGTCCATAGGTGCAAACATGAATTTAAGGAATGACAATCCGGTGACCAATCAATTTGACCACAACACAAATATGCTAGGATAGATAACGAGAGAGAGGGTGAGGGGCGGTAGAAAATGAACCAGTTACGATAATGGCCACACTAATCTTGTTGATCTTGACAGAGCTAGAACTCAAAATCTACGATGAAAACTGTCGCTGCTAAGAAAAAAATATGTAAATAGTAAGGTAATTTAAATAAAGGTTGGGGCATCACAATTTGCCCCCAAAAGTCAACTTCAGGAAAGAAAAGATCACAGCTTTCACGCTTATCTTTCCAGTATCTGGCAATGTATTAACGGAGCTCTTGGAAATCTGACGAAAATCTTTCGGTTGGAGCCAATCAAAATCGTATACGCAGGGAATAAAAGTTTTTAAAAATACTTGCCCGATGATGAGCATTTGACTGGCTAATAAATACAAATACCATAAGGTTGGTAATGGTATCTGCCAGTATGATGTTCACTTGAAATATGTTATGCTGTTTCCAGAGTTTTCTGTTGAATAGGAACATCGCCAAAGTTATGGATGTTAGCACCAGAGCAATGCCGGTTAAGACGAGGCTCACAGTAAAAGAGACATCCAGGTTCTTGGTATCGGCGGCGGTGTAGTTTGTCCTCATGTTAGCCATCACAGAAGATGATTGTGGATGGTAAATAATAGTGTGCCGTTCTTGTATATCACGTTATGATATATCCTTTCTATGAGCGCTTCCCAAAGACTTTGGATATCTATTACCACAGGTCCACAGCTATAGCTGCGGCAACTGAAGCGCTCAGTGCATTCAAGGAATGAATCCTGCCAGGTACCCACTTACAACACTTGGGTCGAGTGTGGCAAATGTGGCAAAAGGGATTCCAACGCTGTGGCTCACGGTCCAACACAACACCTCTGCCTCTGTGGATGCGTTGAGGTGCTTCGCATCTCAAGTTGGAAGAAACTGACAGTTATATCACAATCAATGTCTGTTCTCAATCATTTTTGGGGGCGACAATTCGATGAGCAGAAAAATTAAGTCGTAGATACAATTGAAGCCAGAGATATTACAAATACTCCTTAATACTGAATTAACAAAAAGAAATCAAAACAAAAATGTAGATCATAAGATCATTGTTTACTTAGTTTCCGTATAGCAATTGCTGCTTCGAATCGCTTTCAGTTCATAAAGTTTGCTTTAAAACAATTGTAAGAATATTCCATTTTTTTATCACTGAAATATAATGTCTTTGCCTCCTCGAGTGACGACTGTGAAACAGTTACATTAACACTTCTCTCTTCTCGCCAAACGTGCTATTTAACAAAAATGATAACATAACTGACACGAGAACGGTTGCTCTGATGTTGGACGCAATTTGTATATGAATTTATAATTCCCCGTTTATAATCTATAATTTATCGCTATCAACAGAGCGTGCATACAGCTTTCATGAAGTAACTTACCGATGATTAGCATGAAGTCGTGCGTTCTCACTATGGTTAGTTTCCATTAGTATGGTTAGGTCTTGTGCCCAACAGTAATAAAACGACAATGACAAAGAGAAAATGACAAATTGTATTTAGGTTGCAATGTTTCGCTCATGGTTTATCTAAAAGTCTTCCTCAACCACAACTTATTGGTTCCAGTGATAATGAATTATATGGTCCTGTCCTGTTTGTAGTGAATAGCTTAAAAGGATCGAATATGAAGTATAAGCCCTCTGAATGGGTGCTTTTAAAGAGTCACTAAAATAACGAGAGATATCAACATTATAATTAATATCATTTAGAGGTGACTTTAGTAAGTCAAAACCAGCGGCATGTGCCCTTTGTACAAACCAGTCTTCCATTCCTGAAGTACAGCATCAAGAAAAAAATTGTGCTCCCTTTGAAATACAATTTTATTTAAAAACGTATTTCTTTTTCTTTGTGCTTGTCAGAAATGTTTTGTTCACTTCTTTAACAAAATCATGGATCCTCTCTTGATTTCTGTAGAGCTCGTGTAAATGAGGCAATGTTAATAGATACGTGTAATCATTGCCTTCTTCGTACTTCCATGTACGTTGAGTATTCCTTCTAAATTGTGTAACGTGTGAATCATCCCTTTTGCTGCATAATGGACCACCACATCAATTTGATTCGAACCATTAGTTCCATTCGAACCCATTAGTTCCATAACATTAGCTTTCGTCGAAAACAGTTTTACACGACGCTCGATACGCACGTTTCCATTAATTTTCAATTTTTAATTATGTAATGGTCTCATCCTTTTACGGATAATATTATTTTTAAAGGAGGTAGCGATGGTCGGGGGTGGGGTGGGGAGGAGGAGGGGGGGGGGGGCGGGGTTGTGAAATAGTCTACCAGCTACTGCATTCCCACTTCGTATTTGTGTGGGTGCTTGATGTGATCATTTCTAATTACACCGCACAATTAACATCAACCGCTTTACATGACACATTTTACATCACATCGCACCACCTTATATCGCACACTTTACATAACACTTTACATCGCATATTTTACACATGGCAAACTTCACATCCTTCTCAATACATCATATATACATATGACACTTTACATCACAAACTTTAGGCTAATATCGCATACTGTACATCATCAACTTTTCATCGCACACTTTAATCGCACTTTTTACATTACACACTTTAGATCGCACATTTTAGATCGAACACTTTACATCACACACATTTCAAAATAAGAGAATGGATAATTACAAAAGGCGATAAGAACAACGATATGAGCTTCGAGCACAACCCATAATGTTTTGTTTTCTGGTGACGTTCTTAAAGGCCAAATCCAACGATAAAATTGTTAATATGAAAGCAAGTCCAACGTAGATATGTATATGCTCTCAACATTTCCTCAGCAGTTTAATCTTTGGACTCGATAACATGTAGTCAATAATTGATCACTTTTATGTTAAAATTGTTGATGTAAACTGTATTTTAAATGAGTACCTTGATATTTGAGATTTGTGAGTTTATAATATTTATTTCATTTTATTTAATTTCTGCATTTTTCCAAATATAATATCTGAATAACAAAGAAAATAAAAACGTAAGGTATAATAAGAAATACACAAACAATAGTAACTTCATGTCAACATTTTATTTACATATAAACATATAATAACGAAACTTAATATTTCTATAACATATGATTATAAATTTAAATTATTATCCGAATGAGGCTATCTGTAGAAAAAATGCAGGAGACCGCAATCATAAGCGATTCTCGACTAGGATGGCCGCCTCAAAAGAAAAATGTTAAGGTGAAATTTAAAATGAAAATGTGTTTAAACGGTCTTTGTGTATGAGTGTGTTGTGTGAGTGTGTGGTGTGTGCGTGTGTGTGTATTCATTTCCAGCACCCTACACTAATAAAATAATGTATACAGTCATTAGTGTGGTAAATAAACAAATCATTTGTGAAAACAAATAAATAAAGTAGTGTAATATTGTGAATTAATGAAGATCAGAACGGAGAGAATGTACCCAATAAATGATATGCATACTTCGATATACTGTGCATGCCAAAAACAGAGAAGCAATGAATGTGTATTCTGCAGGCCAAGATATTCAAAAACCGGATGCTATATTTATATAAATACACTGTTGGTCATAATGGTGGAATATTTTTTTTACCCCAGTTTATGGAATGATTTCGACAATGATTTATTCCTGATAGATATAGATAATAATATACATTCTCAGATTTTATTTAATAATACTTTGCGAGTGTTTGTTTTACGTGATTGCTATTAAAAGCATGTGTGTGCTACTATGCTTATCAACTGGTTGACCTATACGACCTTAAGTCATAACTGACATTAATGAGGATTAATGCTTCACACAAGGGCACTTATATAGCACATCGACACGGTTTTGATCCTGGGGCCTCTCGGGCTATTGCTTTGCCACTGAATCATGACTGTACGCATCGGGGGCTAGCGTAGGGGGCAGCCCCAACAAATAAAAATAAAAAACACAAAGAAAAATGCAATATATTATTAATAATTCATTGGATTTCCCTCCGGTCCCCAACAGAAAATTTCCTCTGTACGGCCATGCATTATGGTTCAAGGCATGGCCACACAAGAGTATTTTTGTATGTTGTTTAGTTTTATAGTGAATAAACTTAAAAGAAATAGAAGGGAGATAATATAGAAAACACACGAGAGAGAGAGAGAGAGAGAGCGAAAGAGAGATGGAGGGGGGAGGGGGGGGGGAGGGGGGTAGGGGAAGGATAATGTTGGTATTATGAACATACCATAAGAGCAAGATCATGGATGAGGAAGGATAAAAGAGAAGAAATGGAGATGGATATCAATCTAAAAAGTCATTCGGACATAGAGGGCAGTAGGTCTAAGCCTCTCTTTATTCTGATTGAGGTATAATGTTTAATTTGGATGTCAATTTCATTTTTGTTATTTCAATTGAAGGTACATCCACAAAATAAGGCTACCAAAATAACACTATTCATTATTGCCATCTATTGCATATTTTAATTATATTTAATTTTTGTTATTTCAATTGAAGGAACATCAATAAGGCTACCAAAATACGACTCTTATGATGTAAAGGATAGACATTCTTTTCTGGAAATATAAACTGTATAAAACTTTGTACGTACACATAGGAAAATAACGTGTGAATCGATTCGATATGCATAGTATGTTTAGACATTCATATATATATATGTATATATATATATATATATATATATATACAATAAATAAGAAATAAATAGCAATATATTGAATTTCTATTTCACTTATTTGTTATTATTGCCATCTATTGTACATTTCTATTCAATTTCATTTTTGTTATTTCGATTGAAGGTACATCCACAAAATAAGGCTACCAAAACACGAGTCTTATGTATTAAAAGGATAGACATTCTTTGCTGGAAATATAAACTATATAAAACTTTGTACGTACACATAGGAAAATAATGTGGGAATCGATTAGATATGCATAGTATGTTTATACATTCATATATACAATTAATATGAAATAAATTGCAATATATTGAATTTATATTTCACTGAGTTTTCACAATTGTCATCTATTGTATATTTCTATTCAATTTCATTTTTGTTCTTTCAATTGATGGTACATCCACAAAAAAAGGCTACCAAAATACGACTCTTATGTATAGGATAAACATTCCTTTCTGGAAATATAAACTATATAAAACTTTGTACGTACACATAGGAAAATAATGTGAGAATCGATTAGATATGCATAGTATATTTAAATATCATAGGCCTATATAATTATATATATGTATATATACACAATATGAAATAAATTGCAATATATTGAATTTCAAATATTGTAATTTATGACTCACAATGGTTGACATGAAATTAGTTCACTCATTCTTGAATGTACATGTATAATATCACGAGCGCTCTAACAATGAGAGATGACGTCAAGTACATGAATCTATAGTAAAAAATAAAAGTCTATTTATTTCACTGAGTTTTCATTATTGCCATCTATTGTATTGTGTTGCTTACACCTGAATACACATATAATTATTTTTACTTTGACACTCCTACAACACTACAACAACAACATTACAACATATTAATCATTAAAGTTACGGGGAATAAGGGCTTAATAAATAAGTAAATAGAATAATGAGCCTAGTAAAGGGTGGCTAGTGTGATGTATTATGAAGTAAGAAAGAATAACGGTTATTAAAGTAACATCGTTAACAAAATCTATTAAACCTCTAAAATGGGTATACTTTGTGTGATGGATCAGAATCATTGAAATTGTAGGGAATTCGGTCACATACACTGCACATAAATATGAATACACAAGCATGCATGTTTGGTCCATACGTTTCTATTTCTCGTCATAATTTGCATATACTAGTATTGTAGAGCCATTCTGTTTACGTGATATGAAATTATTTGAAAACAACATAAAGGGAATGCTCAAAAGTTATTTTCTCCTTCACCAGAACTGCATGAACATTGATTTGAATGGCACATTGCGCAGTTAAGCTATCTTTATGTGGTGTTGGTGGTTAATTGATATCAATTATGAAACATGCGTCAGGCAATCTGATAGCATAATTAATCCTTTTTAAAGAGGTTTTACAAGTTTTTTGCAATGATTCTGAATACTACGACAAATGCGCAAAAGAAAAACAGACGAAAAATAAATTATTTATGTCATATTTAAGGTTTCATTCTTAAGACAACCGAAATTGAAGAAGAAAAAAATTATTACTCAAAAGGCCATACAATATCATTATCTAAACCTACATACAACAAAATGAATAAAAACATCCGCACTCTATATCACTTTTATTTGGCATATAATTACATATTTCCGTTATTTTATTTCAAAATGTATGGTAGTCAAAATATTTTATTTGGTTAATAATGTTCATTCGTTTATTCATTCATTATTAAAAAATAGCCAAAGTGTGTCAATTATGATTTAAAAAAACTTCTCCATCCCATGCATCCATTATCTAATTTCATTATAATGTTTACAAAGTCTGATGATTGTAATGTACGATCATAATGTGCAAAATAATAATGTTATATGATTACAGCATTCTTTTGGGACAACAAAACCAGAAATCAACTTGAAAAAAGACCATCCTGTCGGAATAAAACCGAAATAAATGAATCATGATCACTTCAGTGTCTGTTCTCAAGCGGTTTGTTACGTCAGGGCGGTGAGACTCACCACTCTGGTTACATGCAGATCTCACACATTCAATAACACTTTGAACTATATTGCTCTTATAAATTCCTTTTTAACAGATGCCCTCCTATTTTCGAGTGGTACTCTTTGTCAGTATAGGGGATCATTAAAATGATATTGATTACTGATACATTTCTTATTTCAGTCGTAAATTTATCATCATTTAATCGTATTAGAGTATCGAATGAAACTGAACCACCTTATAGTTTATAACGATACTTTGTACACTTAAACATTAATCAGCAGTTCAAGTACAATCAAAGAAAAACAGTAATCGACTTAAAACCACTCGAAATGTGTCACTCCCTGA
This sequence comes from Strongylocentrotus droebachiensis, assembly GCA_035222895.1. Lineage (NCBI taxonomy): Eukaryota > Metazoa > Echinodermata > Echinoidea > Camarodonta > Strongylocentrotidae > Strongylocentrotus > Strongylocentrotus droebachiensis. The sequence goes on along the minus strand of JAVYIG010003756.1, from coordinate 153,503 downwards.
ATACATCAGAATGGTGAATTACTAGACTTTTGTGATTTTACTTGAAAGAAAGAATTTAACACGGGGTATGTTCACTCCAGCATTCCTCCCATGTTGAAAAATTGTGTTTGTGTACCTGGAAAGAAAATCATTACGGTGTTTCTTTTTTATAGTTTCATTTATAAATACTTGTTAGATCATTTGTAAACAAGTGAAAATGTCAACAGCGAAAGATGGTACAACTATTCTATTATCTAAATTACGTCTAAGTTAGTTATGAGAGTGCGCATAAAAATGATTAACTATGAGATTGGAAATTTCACAAAATTATACATAATGTGCTTTTTAGTTTCATTTATAAATACTTGTTGGATCATTTCTAAACATATGCATTTCAACAGTGAAAGATGGTACTGTTCTTTATCTAAATTACGTTTGAATTAGTTAAGAGAAGGCGCATGGTATCATTAACTATGTGATTAGAAATTTCACAAAATAATAAATGTACGAGCAATATAGAACAAACAAAAGCTGTCACCGTGAAGATAGTCCTCCCTAGCTTGAAACCCTCCTCTTGAGGTCCCTCGATAGCTCCTTCCTAAATATTATTGATTTATTTTTAATTATAGATAGTAGTTTCACTTTCGTCAGGCTTTAGAATTGCGCCTCAGTTGATATCAACTATTCGTCATTCGAGTAAGTTCACGTGATAGATCTGTATCGACACTGAGACCCACTGACACTTTGCCGATCCGTCGTCGTTTCTTCGTATTGATATCGAAAAATAAGTGATTTGCATCGAAAAGTAAGTGATTTGTTTCTTTTCTTTCTTTAAATATTGATCACTTTACTTCGTCCCGGTTAAAGTCATCAATCAGCAATCAAATGCATTCACAATTGTTATGGGTTCTTAATTAATATTTGTAACCGTTTCCGCTTACTTAACATATTAAATTAGGTAAATTTTGATTTAATTTTTTTTTTTTTTTCATTATCGATTTACCTTTTGGTTTGTCTGAGAATTTTGGAGTAAATTCAGTTAGTCACTGAAACCCTTTCCTTTTTGCTTGTACTTCCCAACCCAACCGGAGAATCCTGAATCCTCCGTTGTTAATTTTTTTAGACGCAAAGGGATATCTGTACTTCAGTTTAGTCATCATTTAAATGTATTTTACATTGAAGTGGCTTACTTTGTTCCATCGGTTCTTTGAGTCGGGTCGGGTCGGGTTGTCGGGTTACACTATCTTTCATGAAAACTTGCTCCTATATTCACGAAAAGTCGGATAAAATGAACGCAAATAATCACATATTTGTATAGAAGGTCCTTGCAGAAGTAAAGTTAATATTTTACATGCACATTTGTGTCGATCGCTGGCCTTTTCTTGTGATTATTTATCACGTATAAAAAGTATCGGGTCGATGCGTGAGTTTTCGTAGATTTGGTTGGGGTTTTTAGAAACTGTCAGGTAAGCTGGACCCGAGACTTTGGCGATAAAAAGGTTGTATTACACACACGTTAAGAACAGGAAGCAAAACAGCTTTTTTTCCAAGAAAATTTGATATAGGGAACTGATGATTTGCTTACTTCTCCAAATCATTACATTTTGCTCATTATGTCGATGTGAACAATGTACTGTACGAAAAAAACTAAGCATTATTTCAAAATAAAATAAAATCTATGAATTTACTTATCATGTAAAACCAGTCCTTTTGGGTTCCTACTTAAGAAACTGAAGATAATAAATTACTTTTGTCAGATGCTTATTTTTTTACGTTCCAATTAATTTTGTGACAAGAATCAAAGTTAATTTAAGAGCTTGCCACAATAAAAAGTTAAGGAAAACAGGTTAACAATATATTATCATGGATGCTCTTCAATGTGCTCTCACTGTAAAATTTCTATTTTCATACGGAAATTTCGTGCGTAAACGAACCAAGAACGTAATCAATGTATACAAGAAATTAAGGGATAAACGAACAAATTATAATTGAAGAATAGTTAAAGATAAAGGTGAGTTCTGGTAAAAAAAAAAAAAATTATCACAGAATCAAACGAAACTTACACTGAATGTTCAAGGTTAGAAATAAATGTCATCTGCCACACAATTTTGGTAGAAAATGTATACTGGCTGAGTAATGAGCATAGAAAGATTAGGAAATCAAGGTTAGTAGCCCCGACACCATTTGTGTAGTCCCATCCATCTTTCTGTGTACAGTGCTTGTTACTTTACCAAGACTGGGCCAAATTTATTATGATTTTGATGACTCCACAACTTTGCAGTATACACCAATACTTACATGCTACATGATCAACTTTTTCTGATTCATTCCACACCTTTTCTTTCACAATGCAATCGAATGACCAGAAATCAACTTTAGATGGTATCCTTATCAAAGCTAATTTACAATATACCTCAATCGAATCAATATTGAAGCTCACGACCGTGTATTTTATATACCAATCGTTTGTTTACTTTATTTTGTATTTGTTAATACTTTTTTGTCTTTCTTTGTTGATAACCAAGATTTGAAGATAGAAGTATGTAGTGTAATGATATATCGAAAAATTAGTCGAGATTAGGGCTAGGGTAGGGTTAGGGTAGGGCTAGTGTTGGCTTCTGTGGTATTCGAATGAGATAACGTGTCGGCACAAGTCTGATATATCTGAATGTATGTTGCTTTCAGTAGAGAATGAGTCTAATTTGAAGTCGATTGATGGGTATTGCAACGTATGTTTCACTATCTTTTCTTTCAGTTCCTGTCAAATAATATGGCTCGTACAAGATTGATCCAGCTGTCGGCTGTACTATACCTTACCATTTTGGTTGCAACGGTAGGATCATTCCAGGAGGTAAAGCTAAATCATCAAGAATTGACGCCACGCACTAAGTGCTACCTAGGCCCTTTCGAGAGAATTATCTCCTGTACCAACATGGGCCTCAAGGAAGTTCCTCAGGACTTATTTCCAGGCGTTGAGGAACTAAACCTCTCATCAAATGCTATCCCATATCTCTATAATGTGTCTTTTATGCCATATAAAAGTATTAGGAAACTGTCGTTGTACCATAATTTGATATCAGGGATAGCTCCTACAGCTTTTCATTCTATGCCAGAGTTGCAGTACCTAGACCTTGGAGGAAATTACTTTTGGTTTAATGGTTTCAAATCAGAAATCTTTCGACCTTGTAAAAAATTGTCTCATCTTAGCTTTTCAGGAAGTCCTATCAAAATATTCCCAAATGATACCTTACGATGGCTCCCCTCACTACAGATGCTAGATCTCAGTGAAACTGGTCTTTCATATATTAATGTTACTTGTAATTCAGCAGTTCATAACCTGACTGTCGATCTACGGGGCAATTATTTTGGAGCGATTCAATCTACCACATTCAAAATAGACTGTCAGCTAGATTTTCTCAATCTCGGCCAATGCCTCAAAGACTCCATCTATCTTAACTCGGATACCATTGCAGCCATACGGTCAAGATCTCTCTCCTTTGGTCGTAATCACCTTCTGCCAGAAATTTGGAAGCTTTTTTTCACAGGCGTCGGGAACTCTGAGATCGAGGAGCTTCTTTTAAGGACCACAAATGTAAGGATTGTCCATCCTGAATTTTTTTCACTTCTGGGAAGCAAACGGCTAAGGGTTCTCGATCTTAGTAATAATAATTTGTCTAACTTTTTCCAACTAGGATTTTTAAGTTTACCTTTCATTTCTACACTTATCTTAAACAGATGTGATATTGATTATATAGATCCCACATATTTTTCCCGAATGAAAGGGCTACGTGTTCTTCAGCTCAATTTCAATAAAATCCGTTTTATCAGTGGAGAGTACAGCAATTCTTCATGGGATATAGACCTACAAGAATTGTATCTCGTTTCCAACCACTTAGTACGTATATATACAACATCGTTTAAGGGATTAACAAATTTGACGAAATTGGTCTTGAGGGGTAATGAAGATTTATACGATATTGAGTTTAGAGCAAATAATCTCCGCTACATAGATTTGTCGGGATGTATACAATTGATTTCAGTTATGACACATCTCCCTAATCTTGAAACTTTAGTCTATAGCAATTGTAAAACGGACGAATTCATGAGTTATATGGGACAAATATTGTCTCAGACTGAGTCAACTAAACATATATTTTTGGGAAATTCTAGTATATATTCACTTTGGACTCCATCCACAGGTAATAACATATCATTGTTTCAGGGAATGCGAAATCTTATAAGCCTTGATGTAAAGATGAATCGAATTGACCTATTAGAGGCTGGTTTATTCGTAGATCTCGTCTACCTAATCCAAATAGATTTAAGCAACTGTCAAATCAAAGTGATTGAAGCGAATGCTTTCGAAGGCCTTCAACGTTTACATACTTTGTTCGTACAAGGTAATCACTTTCAATATCTTCCACCTGGAGTTCTAAAGAACGTCGGGCAGCTACATAATATTCACTTGGAAGGCAATCAAATTAGGTATCTTGATAGAGACCTATTTGTGAATAAATCCAAACTGAAATATCTGACTCTTGCTGACAACAGGCTGACTTTACTCAACCACAGTACATTTCAACCGATCCTCAATACTCTAAGTTTCATTGACATTTCACGCAATGAGTTGGGCTGTACTTGTGAGTTAAAATGGCTCCCCATATGGCTGGCTGGTCATATCACAGTTCTGAACGAAAACGACACCAGGTGCTCTTCATCATCAATCGAGAAACTGCGTGAAAGGCCACTCATGTCATTTAAACCAGCGAAAATCTGTGGCCCAAACATCGCTCTCTACTGTTCACCTCCTATTGTAATCTCATGTATTATCATGGTATTTGTCTTTGCCTACCGTCATCGATGGTTCTTGAAATGCAAACTATTCCTCCTGAAACTGGCAGTCATTGGCTATCGGGAGATCCGAGATGCTCGAGATCTTGACGATTACGAATTTCATGTCAACATTATGTTTGCAGAGGAGGACGAAGGGTGGGTTAGAGATCGCTTGCGTCCGACCTTAGAAGAACTGCTGCCGGAATACAACAGGACTGTCTTCGGAGATAATGAACTTCCGTTAGGTATGTATTACTGTGATGCAGTTCATTACGTCGTTCGGATGAGCTACAAGACCATCGTGTTAGTCAGTAGGGCCGCCATCAAGGATAACTGGTTCATCATCAAGTTTCGAACCGCTGCAGATCAGGTCAATGACACACAAATAGAGAACATGGTTGTGATCTTCCTGGAGGACATTCCAGATGATGAGCTTCCATTCTTGGTGAGGCTGTACCTGAGTGATCGTAAACCATACCTCAGCTGGGATGAGCAAGAGGGGTTTCAAGAGTACTTCTGGCTAAAACTGATCAAGATTTTGACGATAAATCTGAAATGCAACAATGTCATCCCTCCCGAGTAACAGCATTAATATATAGTTGCCAATACGCATTTGCTAAGAATATTATAGATGGTTCCTTTTCCCAAAATGAAAATGAGTTAGGTCCGTGGCTTCGGTCTACATACTCCAAAACCGTCAAGACTGCAGCCAGAAGAATCCAGTGGTTTGAAATTCAGTTGGAGTGTGTAGTGTGTTTTGTAGGGATGAACCCTATAATATGTTCCTTTAAAAATATCTTTGTTCGGAAATAGTGATTCTAGTTTCTGAAAAGCTGTCTCTAGTACTATAAACACGATGCATTATGCCTCACCGTGTTGCCGCCGCGTTCAAGCAATCAATACATATTAATGTCAAATTCTTCCAACATGCCAGAACTTAGAGACATGAAATCGCAGAATTGCATGATGACACCTATTTTATTATGTCTGAAGGTGTTTTGAGTATTTGTCAAGAATTTATAGTATTTTGTGCATCGGTTAAAAAAATATCAATGGAGTTTTTAACACCAAATACCATTCTTCTGGTGTGTATTTATGTGTGCATTTAATTGATCGTATTCTGGTGAAAGAAGATGGTTTTTAGGGCACCTGCGGTGACGCATTTTGTAGATTTGTAATCGATTTAGAAGATATTATTGCAGTACATTATGCTGTATGAACTCCATTGTAATGGTGAATATGTAATCATGTAATACACATGTAATAATGATCTTCAATATCAGGTAAATCCATTAAGTCAGTCGTGTACATAACATTCTGTAATTTGTATGTGTTGTTTGTATTTAATCATTGTATACTGAGTATCAGATATTAATATAAGACAATGTGGAAGTGAAGATAAAAGTGAAAGTGGAACTATAAATGTTGCACTATAAAATTGAGTCGAAGTTTTAAGGTTAGCATAGACATTCCCGATCTCTTTCGCTCTTTATGGGTTATTAATTAACAATTAACATTCCAATAATACAATATTATAGTCGTCATACCTAAACAAGGAGCATATATAATTTGTCAATATCATATTGTAATTTCAAAGAGAATGTATTAACTACAAGGTAATATAAATTGTGGTGTATATTATATGTGATCGTATATTGTGCAATAAGTAATAATATAAAAGTAATTTGTACAAGATACACGATGTAAATACACGAGAGTTATGAATGCCACCATAATTTCAATCATTTCGTTTATATTCAAGTTAACGTCATTATATCTCTTCTATAATCATACAGAGGACTGATCTCAGTGGACATGTTATATCATATTTTGAAAATGGTTCATGATGACTAAAAGAAGTCACATCTTTTTTAATCTGGTACAATTTTTTTTCTTCAACTATTCTACAACTTTACTGTTGACATAAGAGAATGAGATATATCATCAATGTTTATCTATAATCAAGAGAAGTGTGTTATATTTTTGTAAACACAATATTCACTATACCTAATTATCGATATAATAATGTCTTATATAGCCTATGATGATAATTAAAAATTAAAAAATTATGATGATAATTAAAAAAGATAACCCTTTAGATAAATCAAAACGATTTGCATGATCCCTCTATTCTATTCTATTCGTGTTATATATAAGCTTAATTAACTATAATAGCTACAATAACTGTAGGATGAAACAAAGCGAGCGTCATTGTTGTTAGATAGACTCTCAAATATTATACAGGCAACTATATAGCTGGATTGCTCCCCCATATGCAATGTAACATATAACGTATGTTGTATGAGTTTGCAAGCATATGACCAGGAATATATACAATACAATTTATGTGCTTTTAATCTGATACTTGTCATTTGGTAAAACGCTATTGTTTTAATGTTTCTATAGTTAATGGTGAGGATGGAGATGATACTGATGATCCTGATGGTGATGAAAATAATAATAACAATAATGGTAACAATAGTGATAACAATAATCGTGATGATGATGATGATAATTCAGCCTGGTCTCCTTCTTAAAACGATGAAAATATCATAATTTATCACCATTGCCCTTAAAACGATGATATTCGTCGTGTTTAGACACAAAGAACGATCGAGTCTAACCCTGGCATTTGCAGTTCACCCCAACCCTAACCCTAAGATTTGTGGAAGTGACAGGTGCGGGAGGGGGGCTTGGGTTTACAATGTATAGTATTTCATATGTGTGTGTGTGTGTGTGTGTGTGGGTTGCTCTGATATATGTATAAACGTACACGAAGGCGGCAAAACATGCGTCTAAAGACGATGAATATCATCGTACGTGTTAAGGGCAATGGTGATAATCATGATGTATGTTATCGTTTTAAGAAGGAGACCAGCTAGGTTGTGATCATTAAAATAATGATGATGATGACGATGATAATGATAAAAGCATGAATAATGATAATAATAACTAATAAAGTAACTAAATTTTGTCTTGGCAAGGTTGATATTCTTTATTAGATTTCTTTAAATATATACATGTATTTCCAACTTCTTGTTAATCAAAAACTACTGAATCTATAAGTCAATTTGTACAAAATATTATTCCTGAAAGATAAACTCTCAAAGTGACGTATTACAACTAGACATATTGTAAAACAATCCAAATTTAAAACATTTCATTACAAGCTCACATCTCAATCACGTAAGTTGCTGATCAGGCTTCTTTGCGACTAATAAGGAAGCAAGATGTTTAATTTTTAGCCTCAAATAGCTTTTGTCATACAACCTTGTGTTGTGTGTATGATAATATAAAGCAACTGCAAATTAAATGAAAAAGAGAAAGACATACGACTCTTGCTTTGAACAAAATTGAACTGAAATGCTACCCAATAACACTCTAAACTAATACAAACTTATGCCTCCCTAAAAAAATAGAAAATTGAGTGTCCTTGTGAAGTCTTACCTTTTCCACTTTACATCTGTTTCGTTGTAATACAGTTACAAAAATGTAGGTATATAATAGTCATAGATGTACACACATCCGGTATTCATCCTAATAAATATAGTATTGTTTTAGCCTTAATTCATTAGACATTTGGGGATAGAACTATACGATCATGGTTAACAATACAACAAGGTTAACTTACCACTATTCTATAGTTTTTCTCTCAATCTTGTTTGGAACGAATCAATGCAATTTATTTTCAAATTAATTTTATTTTGTATTATCTACTGGAAGAGCACTGATAGAGAAAGCAATAACACTTTGAAATGAATTTACTTTGTAACACATGACTCCAGATATGGATTTCATTAGCATGATATTGAGAGTAATAATATAATAATGGATTCTTAGAATTCCTGAAAACATAACAATCCGTAAATAATATAAATTCAGATTAATAGTCAGATATTCATCTGGGAAACATACAAGATGTACACTGATAATTGCAACAGTCTTCTCAATGTACATGGAGGAACTATTACTTAGACATATCTTTAAAAAATATATAATATACATAATACATCAGTTGAGAACCAGGGGAGTGTTTCACAAAGATCCTAAGTTGAACTTATCTCTAAGTTGGACTTAACAATTATGGAAAGCCATTGGCATCTATAAAAATATTTTGCAAAAGTTATTTCAAAAGGCCTTAAATGTTGATTCAAATCATTTATATCTTCCATTATCAAGGAAACGTCATATTCTTGATGTGGAATTTATCAAAAGTCTAAAATACTTCAGTTTACACTTTTGAATATATTTTATTTTTAGGGTACAAATGGCTCTGCATAATGTTTAAGTCTAACTTAGAGTTAAGTTTGACTTATGATCTTTGTGAAACACCCACCTGAAGGGCATTGACCTGTGCTAAATGAATTGAGTTAACATCCTTTTAGCTCTGAGTATCATGGTGTATGCAGCATGGTTTTAAATCCATAAATATATCAAAGAAAAAGGCAGTGTTGGCCCTATATAGTTGCAAGACCTGTCTAACAAATGAACAAATTACCAACATTTACAATTCATATGAACTACAAACGTTGCATCTTATTGGCTCTGAAAAAATCTGTTGATGACTTTGGCAGTTATTTCTTGCATGTGTGTGGAATAGGCTCTTGAGTCCACTACTTTTCCCGGGCCCTGAGTGGTTCACTCTGTATATACACATGACAATTCAAAGATGGCTAAATATCCCCTAGTATACACCCCATTAAGGTAATGTTGCTTCCAAAGTTTTTTGTTGTTGGTAGCACCAGTAGTTTATTGGACATGGTTGTTGCTTTCACAAGGGTACATCCAATTCTACAGGATTGTGGAAAGCAAAATATGCAAAGAATTTTTTTCCCCTGTAAAATCTCCTAAAGAGCAAGATTGGGGAAGACTTGTAAATAATTACTCTTTCTGTGCTTGCATAAAACTCTGCTGAACTGTGCAACTAGCATTATGCATACCTAGATCAACTTCCCCCCTCACTGGTAAGAGCAATTCATTGTAGATTTGATGTTTTCTTGCTCGGTGAAATGAAATAACATGAACTAAAATACGGATGAAAATGTATAATAACATTATAATGCAAAATATTTGTAATGCTCCCAAATCCAATAAAATCCCACATGCTTACCGGTAAATGAAAAAAAAAGGAGAAAATAACATAATCTTATACAACCAATATATGTCAGATATGCAAACATCACTGAGTAAAAAATTGATTTAAATCAATGGAATGTCACCAAAACATAAAGAAAAAGTAAATTAAACAATCCTATCCTTTTTAACAAGGAAAAATCTAAAACTTAATTGATATCTGTACAATGAAAGAAAAAAACAATATAAAAAATACAATATTGCAATCAAACACCATTCCTGTATGCTTCCTGTTGCAACTAGATAATATCCTCATACAAAACACATTTTTATAAAGGTCCAGCTAGAGAAAGTCAATGATCTCTTTTGATAAGAATATGAATGGATCTCCTGACTGAAACTCAACAACTTTACAAGGCTTGCTCATAAATGTTAAGCAGATCAGGTATTACAGAAAGGTGACTTAAAATGAAGGGAGAGTTTTTTTTTTCCCACACAAGGTTTTTAAATACTACTAGGTACATATTTTGCTTTACTTCAACTTCTTATGCACAAATAATGGTAAACCTACATATAGTTGTCAAGAATGAGTAAGAACTCTACATGCCATTGTGTATTTTCCCTGCCAGAATATTATATGCAGCAACAGCAGTGATAGCATGAACAATAAGAACAAAATAGATTACAGTTTGAAAAAATTATTGATACTAAAATAACAAAATTGTTTATCATGATAAATATACAAATGTGGGAAATAAAAAAGAAAGTAATATATATGTCTGGTGGATTAATGTAGGAATGCAAAATGAAAAATCACAATTATTAAATTTTAAACATACTTTTTGAAAGTTATAGCACATCAAAACAGAAAAGTCCATTGCCATTATGTTATCATTGTAAATATAAAGAATATATCAGTCAATATTCTGCACATTCTTATCAATTGCTGAATGACTACAACAGTAAGGTGAACAAGTTACTGAGCTGAAACAAAGTCTGACATTGTAGAATTGGTTTCAACAAATGCATCTGACTGGACCGTACCTTTAGGGGGATCATACAAGCTCACTGGTCACAAAACTGTCACATGTTTCTTGTCATAATTTTAAAGGATTTAATTTACATTGAAGAAGTTAACATTTCATTCTGGTGTAAAAATACATAAATCTTAATTCTGAAAGACACAAAAGCAAGACCTCACTTTTTTAGAGCACGCTATAGCAAGGTGACTGTGGTTCAAGGTCACCATTTCAGTGGTTTCATTTAGAATCTTAGTTTGATTGTCGGAAAATAATTTAGCTAGACAGTGAAATAGGAAACAACTGATGCAGAGTACAGGCACACCCTTGCATGCAAAATCTATGGAAGGGGGAAAGAAGATGCCAATTTGTGCAACAAAATAAGTGATACTGTGCAGAGTGGTGCATATTTCATGATAATCACAATATTATAAATGGCAATCCAACGTTTTTACTCAGTATATTTGCATGAAATCAGAAAAATAAGAGAAACAGAATAGTGAAAGTTTAAAAAATGAAATGGTTAAGGACATTGCACCACACTGTCCTTGTAGCACACTCCCTTCATGAGTTGTCTGGTAGCTCGGTATGGACTAACTTCTCAACTCGGATACATCTTAATATCTGCATTCAACTCCAGTTCCCGATGGGTAGACAAACAACGTTTGAAGAAGCCGTCTGCGTTTGTTCCTAAGCAATCTTTTGCTGTTATTTCAAAGCTGCCACCCTAGGTGAATGTGGGTACTTTAAGCAGAAGAAACTTACTTTATCTGACCTGTTGGCAGGAGCACAGTCGACTTCAATTTGTTAATTATGTGTAATCTAGATCGCCAAAGAAGTCAGGTCCCAGAGAAGTCCTCAAATGATCTAATCATGATCTAATCACCCAACAAGGTGATCCAAAGACTGCAGGGGTATTGGACATCATAAAGGAGGTAAACCAGGTCAATATGCCAATGTGCACAATCATTAAGCTTTTCTTTAACATATCTTGCTTGACTCTTTGCTGCCTCCTATGAAAGAACATGATAAACATAGTCGATTTGGACAGGTTTATCTTAAAGACAGAATTCACTACCACCCAGCTCTCAGTTTGTATCATATTATCCACCGGTATCTAGGGATTAAACGCTGGAGCTTTATTTTTTGAGCTCCACATAGCAGGCATCACAAACCCTGACTGGTTTCTTGGCAGATGCAATCATGGTGTTCTTACTGGAACATTCGTGACAGAAGATGTCGCCACAGTTTCTGCAGTGATGCTGGAAATAAAAAGACGAAAGAAAGTACATTTATTTAGTAACTGAACATAGTAATACTTAGGATAAAGCACAAATGAATACTAAATGGAAATGGGATCCTCTTTTATTTATATTCTATCCTAAACCTTCTTTTGTGTTGGCTTTTATCACTTGGACTAAAATAATTCTACATTATAAAACAAGTTCTACAAAAAAAAAAGGCCTGTTTAACTCGTCAAAACTATGTTTTGTGCAAAATACATTCTGATTACAAGTAAAAATAAAATACTTAAATGAAGTCACTCTCCATAAATTTAGAAAGTCAGAAAACAGTTAGTGAAAGTATGTTAATTGCCATAAAAAGTTGAAATCAAAACAAGCCATTGATTAATATCTGTACAGAGCTGGCTGCATAGACGTAAAGGTAAAAGGAGACTCAGCATGAGCACCATGGGCGTGTGTCTTTTCCATGCAAATTTATAATTGTTATGACAACATAATTTCCATTAAGTTTACAGAATACATTTCCATCAAAAATAATATGCTTATCTTGTATAGTGCATATCACATTATGATATATCTCTATGCGTTTCCAAAGGACTTTGGATATTATTACCCGGCATTAGCTCCGGCATCCATAGCACTCGGTGCATTCAAGGAATGAATCCTACCAGGTACCCACTTACTTCACCTGGGTCTAGTGTGGCAAATGTAGTTTAATGTCTTGCCAAAGGACATAAGTGCCGTGACAGGATTGTGGTTCAGTCACAGGAGACATATTCACTAGACCACAACATCTCTACAACACCACTACAACATCTCTACAACACCATGATACAACACCTCTACAACACCTTGATACAACACCTCTACAACACCTTGATACAACACCTGTAACACCTTGATAACTGTAATTAATGCCTATAGGTTATCAAGATACGTACCTTCCTAACAGCAAGTGAGAAAGCTTTGCTACAGGACATGCAGTCCAGCACTTCCTTATCATCGGTCCACTTCCTACCCATTGCCTTGGTCTGGGTGATTTGAAGGGCTTGGTTCTCACGACCAAGTTCGTGCATGGCCGCCTGCGCATCGTCCAGCTTCCGTCGCAGCTCAGCGGTCTTTGCCTGCAGCTTCTCCACATCCTTCTCATTGCTCAAGCATCTGGGGAGAGGGAGGATTGCACTTGAGGTTTTAATCAATCAATAAGGTATTCTAAGGCATTATGCTCCTAAAGTAACACACTGAGCATTCCTTTAATTCCTTCTTGCCATAGTCATTGTATTTTGCCATATAAATCCCAAAGGCCCGAATTAAAAAAGGAGGTTTAAATTTAACCGATGGTGTTAAACCCTCATTTACATAACCCATGGTTTCAAATTAGCGCAAATTAAGCGTGACTTGCCTTGCGCGCGTCTTATATTTGACCTCTGTGTCGTGCTTAATCTTGCGCTAATTTTAGACCATAGGTTTTGTAAATGAGGGTTTAAACCATGGATTAAATTTAAACCTCCTTTGTGAGTTAGGGCCCATGTTTTTAGCTATTCATATATACTACTACCTTAAACCAAGAATTTCAATCTTTTCTAATTCCACTTCTTTTCAGATACAGCTTCAGCTCCATCACTTTTTCCAAATACTCAGTCATGACTAATGATTTACTTCAACAACTCCATTCTCATTTTATGTTCTCTTCATCTTCCTTAATTAACAGAATCTTAATCTCACACTCACTCTCACTCTCGCTTTTGCGCTCTCTCTCTCTCTCTCTCTTCTCTTCTCTCCTCTCCTCTCCTCTCCTCTCTTCTCCTCTCCTCTCCTCTCCTCTCTCTCCCTTCCCCCTCTCTCTCTCTGCACTCATCCATTTTAGTTCTTTCACAGAAGAATCACTTACCTCTCAAGCAGGGCTCTCCTCTCATCTTGACTGTTTTGAATGGTTGCCTCCATGACTATTAAAGAGAAAAAGGAAATTCAATAGTTTACATCCCAGCACTTTCTCTTGGAGTCTGTAATATGATAGTATAACTCAAGCTGGAACTCAAGTCAAGAAACAAAAAAATAGTTAGGATTTTTGTTCAATCCATGTTCTGACATTACTTTCATTACATAGCACTAATCATTTTCAATTTTTAGTCAATTTATCAGCCATTATGATATATTTAATGGTGCGTTTCCTATGGAGTTTCAGGGACCATGCCTCAGTCAATCATTTGTAATACCATGTTACAAAGAAGGAAACAAGTCTCCCTTTTCATTGATTTTCCATTTCAAACTTCAATGGTTTAAAGAAAAGGTTGAGTTCTGGGAAGAGGTGACAAATAATTTGTGAGCGTTATCATTGTTATTATACAAGTGTGGAAGAACATCAGTTAAAAAATGTTCCCTCAAAAACATGGCTTTTCAAATGCTTTCATATTCTGAATATGGCATGTAACAACATAAAAATCGGGACAGGTTTTTATGCCACATGTTTTTGTAGCCCAATATACATCTTTCTGTGTACATGCAGTGCTTGTAACATTTCTTATCAATTTGATGATTTCAGAACCTTGCAGTACACACCAATACTTATATGCTACATGATCAACCTTTTCTGATCGATTCCACACCTGTCATTTCACAATGCAATTGCATGACCTGAACTCAACTTTATCTTTAAATGGTTTTGTGACATTAATAGGATAGGTCAGATACCAGCACTTGCTGGAAGGTCAGTAATGTTTTATAACTTCTATTTTTACCATGTTTTTCTCCTTGAAAGTCTTCCACGGTCTTCTCCAGTTCCCTGGAGCGTGTATCAGCCTGCATCATGTCGCTGCGTAGCGTGCCCAGGTTCTCGTTGAGGGCGCTAAGCTGCATGTTGTAACGTTGCTCCTGACGCTCTCGCTCCTCTTCTGCTTCCACCTTAGCTTGTGTCTCACTTGCCTGAAGAAGACAACAACCAAGGAACAGAAGTTTCAACTGTTGATTCTGGGCATACTCTGTTAAAATTCATCGTAGATTAGATTTTTCAGTGGGAATCTCTACATGCTAGATCTTTTTTTCGTTGGTTAATGGTAGATTAGCATAGAGTATTATCTAAATTTTAGAGGAAAGTGACAAGCAAAATGATTGCAAATTAATTTTCTTTAATCAACAAGGATGGAGGCTTAGAGTTGTAGGAGTGTAGACAGAAACTTCCCTTCATATATATATATATAATCTAACTTGTTTGCAGGTATTTCAATCAGTATTTTCAGGTTATATACAAACCACCCAAGGCTAGTTTGGTTTAACATTCTTTTTAAGTTAAACATTAAACTTTACAAGGTAGCATTTACTAACTCAGATGTATCAATTAAAGAAGGAATTACATGTCCAGAGAAGATTAGGAATTCACTTTTTACCATTTTGCTTTGTAATGCAGCACTCTCCTCCCGCAGCATATTCTGAACCTTCTTAGACACTTCCTTGGTCTCCTCGTGGTCGGCGAGGGCAGCAGACAGCCCGTTGTCCTTCTCTGTCAGCTGAGACTGCAGTTCTAGCTTCTGAGTGATCAATAGCTGCCTGGCGTCCTGCAGGGAGCTTACCTCCTACAATATGAAAGGAATCATTTGAGTTTGACATTCTTAGATTTAAATCCCCTCTGCACTACCGGTAGTTTGGCCAGGAGGGATTAGACCACCCTGCAAGGTCACTGACAGGTGGTTATCTCATCAAATCAGCTCTCACTTAATATACGAAAAAGGGGATCATGGGGGACCAACGGTCACCGCTTAGGCATTGTTTGCTATATAGAGGGCGCAAGGAGCTGTAAGTAGTGCAGTGGGGCTTTAAGTGAACAACTAGAGAGCTTCAAATTGATCGACAATATGCATTTGGCTTTTGGCGACATGATACTTTACAAGTTATATACTGAATTTGATTTACTTTTGCTAATTATAATAACAACTAGTATTATTATTTCTATTGTTACTGTTATTTCTGAATCACTCATTTTTACATTTGTGTGTATCTACTACTGTTATTAATATCATTCAGTGCTACTATTAATACTACTTCAACCACCATTTCGTCTCATGCATACAAATATTGTAATCGTTATCTTTAATAAGTTATAAGTGTAAAACGGGGATGTTAGAATGCTTATGCTTGTAAAGATGATGTCGAATTCTCACATAGGTATTTATCAGTTATATTATAAACAAAATGGCATATTGACCCTGGCTATCATCACTCAAGGTAGTGGAGTCTTTGTCTTGATTAAACAATTCATTCATCTGCTCATCTGCTGAAAAGACAATTTTAAATTTCAGGTATCCACATGAACTTATTGTTCATGATGATGGAGATTTCCAGGCAAGAAATGTCAAAAAGCCTTAGTTTACAGGAAGTTCCTCAATAGGCCTGCTTCATCAGCTTGAGTTTGCCAAATGCGCTATTTTCAGACTCGGGATATTATCCGGAACTCAAAATAGCGTCTTCACCAGACCGATACGCTCATCACAAACTAGCTCGGACGGGCGCAAATTAGCTTGCGATTTCCCAAATAGCGGGATATTTTGGAAACAAGACCAAGATATCTCTGGATATTTTCTCGACCAAATATTCCGCTAATTGCAACTGTGGGCCTATGAAGACGCAAAATAGCTGGATAACTTGCGATCGGGATAGTTAAGATACCAGGTTATTTGGCAGACTTGAGCGGATGAAGACAGGCCTAATGTGACTTGAATCAAATATGACCTGTAGCAACCGTTTCAAGGTCATTGTACTAAGACCACAGACATCATTCAGATCCTTACCTTTGCTCGTTCTGTTTTTCCCGTCTGTAGTAAGTCTTTTGTTTGTTCTAGTTCTGACTGGAATCCATCTCTGCTTTCTCTCAACTCACTTGTCACGGTTCTCTCTTGCTCAAGACTGGATGTCAATGTTGCCTGCAATGGAGAAGTCACAAAGTCATTTATCTCATTTTAAGCTTGATCTTATCTCAATGTCGAGCTAGGGTGGAATGGTATCACATTCACACAAAAATGTATTGGTGTTTTTTCCCCCTTGAATATAATTAGATTGTATGTTAAATCTGAGTTTGGTAATAAAGAAGAGTGTGGAACATCCGTGCAATGTATGTCACACTTATTAAGATGCCCACTCCGAGATGACCAATGCTGCCTGGAAGACCTAGTGGCAGCAAATAAGAAGGCTCTTCAGTGTGCAAAAGCCTGGCAGAACATTTGAGATCAGATGATGGACGCGAAAGAAGAATAAAGAAGAAAACAACAACAACAATTGGACAAAACACTCCCCCCAAATACCTAACATATTCTGAAAGATATTTTCACTTGAGAAATACAAAAAAGATGGAAAAGAAGATGGATGTACTTATATCATCTTATCCCCCCAAAACAAACAAACAGACAAACAAACAAACAATATGAAAGAGGCAAATCATCCTTCCACATAGTTTTTACTCAATAAATTTGTCAAGAATTCCGTCAGTAAAGCTAATTAAGAAATAGAAGTTTTTCATTTGTAATTAATGAAGTAAAGAAATCTGTTTCAAGTATTCAATCTTTTTTCCACTACAATAAAACAATTCTTACCTTTTCTTCATTGAATGACCTCTCTTTATCTTGTAGAGACCGTTCTAGTGTAGACATCTTCCCTTCTAAGCTGGAATTAATCTGGAAAGAAAGATAATAATGAAAAATTACATAGAGCCTTGATTTTGTTTTCATTAGCTCTGTATTCTACACTTATTGCACACATAATTCACTCTTTTCATATTAATTTACACAACTATTATTTGTACTGATAGAAATAAACTTAATGTAATGGTATTTTTTAATACCCATGATTTGCAAAAATTGAAAATTAATTGATGATCTAACCATGTATACTTTAGAATTCAGTAGTACCTCTTGCAAGCCTTTAACACTGCACATGAAAGGTGCCTCCCTGCCTCTGACTACATCCTTTTGTTATGCGTCTAAGTGTTGTTTTTTTTCCTTTCAGGTTTATCAACATAAATACAATCTGTATATCTAATTCAGTAATACCTCTTGCAAGCCTTTAACGCTGCACATGAGAGATGTCTCACTGCCTCTGACAACCTCTAGATCTTCTTCCGTCTTAGTGAGCGATGCATGAAGACTCTCAACCTCTGTCTGGAGAGCCGACGACTTGTCACCAAGCTCCTACACACACAACAGACATTACAAGAAACGACGGAAAACAATCATGATGCTGTGCTTAAAGATAAAGTTGAGTTCTGGTCATGCGATTGCATTATGAAAGAAATGTTGTGGAATCGATCAGAAAAGGTTGATCATCTAGCATATAAGTATTGGTGTGTACTGTAAAATTATGGAATCATCAAAATGATAAGAAATTAGGTAAAGTTACTTAAACTTTCTTATCTGATGTTCTTCTACACTTACATAATATAATGATAATAATCACACATTATTTTCTACCTCTTCCAAGATCTCAACCTTCTCTTTAAACTTCTACATATATAGTACCATCACTGTAAGTGAAAAGAACTAAAATGCTGCATTCAAGCTCCTACACAGACATGTACCAACATAAACTAGATGGAATTCGACTGCGCGCAGTCGAAAATGATGCCTCCGTCATAGAGCAATTTTACAAACCAAAACAGAACACATTTTTCGAATTCAAGTTCAATTGTAATCCATTAACAGGTTCTCAGAATATCGTGATTACAAGCAATTTCTCATATACATATATGACCCTTTGATCTTTGACCTCATGACCCTAAAATCTACTCAGTTCATTGGCTCTGCAAGATGTCCTGAGTTAAATAGTAATCCATCTGTCAGTTCTAATGAGAATGTGTTCACAAGCTATTTTTGCATACATAATGAGCCCATGATCTTTGACCTTTGACCTTATGAACCAAGAATCTACTCAGTTCATTGGCTCTGCAAGTAACATACATGACCTAATTTTGGCAGGAATCCATCAATCGGTTCTTGAGAACGTGATCACGAGCTGTTTTTGCATACATAATGTGCGTTGTGGCCTTTGACCTTTGACCTTGTGACCCCAAAATCTAATCAGTTCATCTGCTCTGCAAGTAACATACATGACCTAAGTTTAGCAGCAATCCATCAATCGGTTCTTGAGATAACGCAATCACGAGCTGTTTTTGCATACATAATGTGGGCTGTGGCCTTTGACCTTTGACCTCATGACCCCAAAATCTAATCACTTCATTGGTTCTGCAAGTAACATACATGACCTAAGTTTGGCAGCAATCCATCACTCGGTTCTTGAGATAACGCGATCACGAGCTGTTTTTGCATACATAATGAGCCCTGTGACCTTTGACCTTTAACCTCATGACCCCAAAATCTAATCAGTTCTTTGACTCTCCATGATACATACATTACCAAAGTTTGGCAGGAATCCATCAATCGGTTCTTCAGATAACGCGATCACGAGCTGTTTTTGCATACATAATGAGCCCTGTGACCTTTGACCTTTGACCTCGTAACCCCAAAATCTAATCAGTTTATCGGCTCTGCAAGATACATAAATGACCAAAGTTTGGCAGGAATCCATCAATCGGTTCTTCAGATAACGCGATCACGAGAACGGGACGTACGTACGTACGTACAGACGGACGGTACGACGGACGGACGGACGGACAACCCGAAAACATAATGCCTCCTGCTACTTCGTAACAGAGGCATAAAAATGTACGATATAAATAGTAGATGCTGTATGTTTTGTGATAGTAGGTGTTTCCTAGTACATGCATGTTTGAAAATGAGACAACATTTTTCCACTATTTTTTTAGATTCTGAAAAGGATCTGAAAGCCAGATTTGTTTGCCCAAAGTCCAAATTCAAAACAATTCCACCTATCCCTTTAAATACATTGTTCCCTTTTGGTATGCTTCCAAGTGTTGATTTTTTTCTTCCAGGTTTATCAACATAAATACAATCTTTTTATCACAATCTCAGAAGTACTTCTATTAATGAGAAATTTGATGTTGAGCAAACCAGCCCTAAAACAACATATACATCATAGCAACTGATAAAATCAATGTCGACTTCTAAATCCAAATTTAAATGCATCTAGGATTTTTTTTTTTGGGGGGGGGGGATAGGCATACCTTGATTTTAGATTCTAGTTTGACCACTTGAACTTCATAGTTCTTACACAGTTGACATTCCTTAGCCAAGTCCATCTCTAATACCTGCAGAGATAGAAAAGAGAGAGAGAGAGAGAGAGAGAAAGCGAAAAAAGGGGGTTCAATATAGAAATAGTGAAAGAGCCTTTGTTAGCAAAAAAAAAGTTTTGCATAATGTCTGATTGCTTTTCTATAAATATTCATAAATATCTTTGTACAAATTGTTTTAAATCAAATCAAATCCAAGCACAGTGATCCATAATTGTAAGTCATGACAGTGATTGATGCTTGTTTTACCCGACTGCTAAAAAAGCATGTACGGTATACGCTTGTAAGTAAGCAGCCAGGGGACCGATGGCTTTAAGTCCTCCCTGAGGGACTTGGTAATGAGGATTGATGCCTTACCCAAAGGGCACAAGTGCATCGACTTGGTTTCGAACCCGGAACTTCCCGGTTACGAGACCACTGCTTTACCACTGAGCCATCGCTCCTCCTCAAGTAAATGAGATGAAAACAATTCTGCTAACTATCACTGACACCTCTGTATCATAGTGAATAGAGTGAAACCCATATTACTTGAATGTGATAAAACTAAAACTAGTGTATTACCTCAATCTTCTGCTGCATATCTCTCTGCACATTGTCCCTGGTGACTATCTGTTGTTCAAGCATCTCACACTTGGAAAACTGAAAATTTGAGAATAAGAAAAGCAGAGATGAGCAAGATTTCTTGTCTCTCTGTCTTCCCCTGAACACCAGAGATGCCAACCTCTTGACACAAAAAAACAGACTGAGTATCCTAAAAAAAAAAAATCAGATTTTGTGGATAAAAATCAGATTTTCACGAAAATTCGACCAATAATCTGTTGGCCCCGGTCAAGTAAAATGTTTGCTCTTTCATTAAAATTTAAAGAGAAAATTGTAAAGCAAAGTTTTTGTTGGGTTTGCGGGGGTTTACTTGTACATGTTTCTATGCAATTCCACTTTTTTTTGTTGTTGGTTGAATTTGTTGATTTTTTTTTTCTCTCGTATTATAAGAGGTGATATAGTATTATCGTATTTCACTCTTATTATCGTACTAAATACGATTTAATCGTACTGGTTGGCATCTCTGGAACACCTCTGTCCTTGTCTGTCTGTCTGTCTGCTGCTGTTGTTGTTGTTTTTCTTTCTTCTACTGTTTCTCCAAATTTTTTGAACTTGAATTCATGGATCACTATCAATCTTAAACTTTATTGAATTTGTTCACTTAATTATTCAGAACTTCAGAATCGGATTTGAGTTTAAAGGTCAAATTCAAAGAAAATCACAAATATGTCAACGAATGTAGAAACTGGTAAGCTAACAGATGGCCATCGTACAAGTGTTAGGTCAACTATATATCGGGTGATTTATAGAAATACAAATACAACCACCTCCATAGCAGCTGGGATATACTAGAGATTTGCCGTAAAAATAATGATGTTTTAATGACGTCACTATATGGACCAATACTGCCCAAGCAGACGACATCCCATAAAGAATGAACATAATTGCAAAGCTATTATTTGTCAAATTATAATTAGTTTAGTGTATATAAATGTAATGGCATGTCAAACTATTCAAAAGGGGATATGACCCAATTCTGATAACTAAAATCTTTTGCTTGTAAATACACAGGATAGGGGTTAATTAACAATCAAAGAAACCAGACTTTCAAATTGAAAACCCCCCGGAATGATACTAAGGACGGCATTTGTTCCCTCTTAGAACGCCGAACATACCGCGATGTGTGCAGCTGAATATACAATGGCATCATTTTTGTTAACAAGCGACAGATTCCTTTATTTTTGTATCGCTGCATTTGTCATCTAAATAAAACCATGCGCGGGGTTTAGAGTGAGGCAATATATTATAAATTTAGCCTGACGGTAGTGAAGTAAGAGAAAGAACTCAAGAGAAGATGAAAACACAGGCACTGAAAATGTGTGAGATGTCATGGGACATCGTCTGCTTGTGCAAATCATGTCCATACTGTGATCTCACACATCTCAGCAGCGTTCGGAGAGCTCTTCAGGTGCTATGCCGGGGCTGTATTTAAGCGTTTTGTAATTTATAATAATCATTACTTCGAATGTTTCCAAGCATTGAATTTTGATAACCTTGTCGAATCAAAGTTTCAACTTTGCAATAATGAACATAAAATTAGTTATTAAACTCAATGAATATCTACTTTAAGATCAAGAGCTCTAACTATTAATACAGAAGGTTTATATCATTGAAACAGTAATACCATTGCCAAACCTAGTTGGACCACAGTACCTTGAGGAACAGCACTATATCCTTTCACGTATTTCCTCTAATAGGCCATCAGGGGATATTTTTGGTAATAGATTACCAATATTCATATGATCTGTGTGTATTCCATGTAAAACAAAGAGCAACCCACTGAGCAACCAATATTCAGTCAGTTGGTCAGACCAGACCATCATTAAAGCCATTAATTTGCATATACGCACATCAATTCCTACACGTTCAAATTTCTCTTCTTGCGTTCTAATTGCTTACGCTTTCTGCCAGTGAGCCATCTTGGAGCTCTGTCTGTTTCTTCAAGTGAGCAGTCTCCTGTTGTTCGGCAGTGAGTTCAGCATGTAGTGATACGCGGCTTGCCTCTAGCTCTGACACACGGTCTGTCAGAACCAACTCTGATTGCGTCTTCTCAGCTAATCCAGCCTGTTGGGAAAAGAAGACAAAAAAGAAATGTGATCTAAGAAAACATCGAGTTGGGATACTAAATAAAATTCTCTCAGCATTGCATTGGCAACAATCACAAAAGACATGTATTGATTGGATTGAAATCAATTTTTCTGGTTACGATGCAAAAAAGTTATGGTACAAAATATAAGATATGTAAAGCGAATTTGAAAAGATACTGCACGGAAAGGAGACTGCATTGGAAGACAGCTTGCAGAAATGCCGTACAATCAATATAAACACTGAAACCTGTCTAAAGGCTCGTTCAGATATGCAGCAGCAAAACTGCGACGTTTTTTTCCATGATGACGTAAAGTATAATATGCTTCACACTTCTGAATCTTATGACACAGAGCTCAGTGAATACCCGCCAAGCCTTTCGTTGCACGCAGTTGCCATTCATTTTACACCTTTAACAAAAATAGGGCAGCTTTTTTGCAGCGGTTCACTGCGCCATGTCTGAACAAACCTTAGAGCATCGTTTAACAATGTTAAATCTGAGATGCATGGCCCTACATGTTATCAGTGTCTGTAATATAGTGTAATATTGAAGCCCTAAAAAAATTGTACTTCAAAATGAGCATGATCAAGTGCCTCAAAAAAGTTAAAATCTTTGAGTGACTGATTTTACCATACTCATTTTCCCCAATAGACTGTAGTGTTTTGAAAACCGTTTGGCAAACGCAAAATTTGATTTTGATTTTCAATCATAAATATCTCGATAATCAGACAGGCGATCGGCTTGTAAAAGTCATGGGATTCCTGACTGACCTAAAGGTTTATAATTATGATTGCAGCATGAGCTAAACCCAGGATTTTGTTTCAGAATCTAAAGCAATGTTACAGAGTCACTTTAAGGGGACACCTCTTACCTTAGCTTCAACAAGCTGCATTTGAGTAGTATCAAGAGCATTGGTTAGCTCTGTGACTTTAGCCTGCTCTGAGTTCAGCTTGTTCGTCATCTCTTCTGTAAACTTGGTCTGAAGAAATGAACAGGAAATATGAGTTTGAGTTTGAGTTTGAATTTTATTATCCAAACAAAAAGTACATCAATATAACAATCAAAAGGGAATGTTTAACATTAAAAGGATAAATGGGACCAGAAAATAGCATTTAATGCTAATCGTTTCTGGTACCACTAACACACAAAAGTGTCACAGCAATGATAAATATGAGAAGATGAAGATACATGTAGGTACAGTGGTCACTACACAAAGAGATCAGAGAACTACAGAACTGTACAAAGAACAATCCTTTTTAAAGAATTTTGTCAAAGAACTACCCACTAGTCTATCGTTTTGATTCGTCATGTATCTCTGTATACTATTATTGAACTTAAGAGCTGACAAGATTATAGAGTGGGGTAGAAATGGAGAGAAGGGGAAGAGATAGGGGAGAGAGGGAGAGAGGGAAAGAGGGAGAGAGGGAGAGAGGGGGAGAGAGAGAGAGAGAGAGAGGGGGAAGGGAGAGGGGAAGAGAGAGAGAGAGAGAGAGAGAGAGAGAGAGAAGGGAGGAGAAAGAGAGATGAAAGAAGATGGGGGTGTTCATACCTTTTCCTGAGCATGTTGTTCTAGTTGTTGTTTGACGAGTTGTTCCTTGTCTTGTAGTACAGTGTTGCGAGAATTCAAAGACTCTTGTAGATTGTTCACCCGCTCATTAACTAGGGTCATCTGAAACAGAGAACATTACAAATTAAATTTACGAGTCAAATTTACAGCACTCTTTACAGGCAAGATAAAGCATTTGAAAACGACATTGAATACAAGGAAGGCAGATGAGACAGAAACTATTACTTCTAGTTGTTGTTTGATGAGTTGTTCCTTGTCTTGTAGTACAGTGTTACGAGAATTCAAAGACTCTTGTAGATTGTTCACCCGTTCATTAACTACGGTCAATTGAAACAGAGAACATTACAAATTAAATTTACGAGTCAAATTTACAGCACTCTTTACAGGCAAGATATAGCCTTTGAAAGACTTTAACTGGAATACAATAAAGGCGGATGAGACAGAAATGAATAATTCAGCTCATCAAAAGCGCACCTCAGAGTGGGGAGTAACATAGACAGGTAGCCTTTGATACAAGCTACTGGTGTTCAAACTGAGGTGTACACAATGGGACTGGAAGGTGATTGCTCTTGCTAATGTTCTTTCCATGATCTGATTTATCGATCAACGTCTTTGATCGATGATTGTGGATCACATGAAAGGGACTTGGTAACATTGTTCAGATGGGAGAAAATGACTTCAATGCTAGATGTACAATTAAAGATAATCTGAAAGTTTGAGTGAAAACAGACCATTATTAATGATAACAATTTGGAAAAATTGATCTGATCGATACCTTAATTCTCCCAACTTTATTATTACAATTTAATTACATTTTAGGTGAATGTAAATCGTCATATATACCATTCCAGACATTTAAGTGTTGAAAGATTTTAAAAAGCCTGTCTTATGTCTTTTTTCATGGAAAAACGGTTGGTAAAATTAAAAAATTGTTGGGAGAAACTACTGTTAGAGTATAAATATCTTTGTGGTTTGAGAATTTTTTTCAGGATATTTTGCATGTTAGATTCTTAGTACAGTAGAAGGAATATAATAAGTAACATTTCATACAAAATTAACAATTTTTTCATCAACGTTCAACAATGTTACTGAGTCACTTTAAAATCTCAACATGTATGGCTGACAGATAAACAAAGAAGATCTCACATCACATCAAAGATACTGACAAGTGACAATATCTATCTCTCTCTCTCTATGACTCACACTATCATTGCCTGATGTAGCGCCACTCATCATGGATCTGACTCACCTCATTTTGATGTTGTGCATTGGAGGCATTGAGCATTGATTCTAATTCCTCTCTCTCATTCTGCAATTTTGAGATAGCGGTTTGGCTTTCCCCGATTGACTGCAATGAGGAAACAAAACAATATTACATCCAGTGACAAGTTCCTGAAAATATACCATGAAAATCAGATCAGTTGTTCTTGAATAATCATTCAATATTTACATCAATTGCAGTCAACATGTTGATTGGTAAAAAAAATGCACACTAGTACTTCAATGTTACTCAAATGGGTTATGACAGATGGGCCTGTCATGAATATTTTTTATACAAAACAGTATTTATCATTTGGCCATTATCATTTCATATTCTTTCTTTCTCACTGCCTCTTCCTTACTATGAATGTTTCTCTCTTACCTTTTCACTATTTGTTCTGAGGTCTGTCAACTCCCTAGACTTTGACTCCAGACTATCTTTGGTGGACCTCATTTCTTCTTCCATTTTAGCTAAACTACTGGCAGTGGAGGCTAGTTGATCCTGAGTACTTTGAAGGGAAGCTTCAGTCTGGCCCAGCTTGGATTCACATGATGTCAGATCTTTTGATGTCTATTGACGTAAAAAGCAAACAGATAAAGAATAATACAGGTAAAATAATAATAACACAAGTTGTCTTCAGCATTTCATAAGCAAGGAAACAATTAAAGGCATCGTTTAACAATGTTAAATCTGAAATGCATGGCCCTACATGTTTTCAGTGTCTGTCATATGGTGTAATATTGAAGCCGTATAAAAATGTGTTTCAAAATGATCATGAAGTGCCTCAAAAAAGTAAAAATATTTGAGTGACCGATTTTACCACACTCATTTTCCCCTATAGACTGTAGTGTTATAACAACTGTTAGGAATCCAATCATAAATATCTTGATAATCAGACAGGCGATCGGCTTGTGAAAGTCATGGGATTCCTGACTGACCCAAAAGGTTTATAATTATGATTGCAGCATGAGCTAAATCCAGGATTTTGTTTCAGAATCTGAGGCAATGATTAATACCGAGTCACTGATTGGGTTTCCAAGTAGTCATAAGACTATTAAAAGTAATGATGCCCATATAGATACAACCAAGCACACTAGTCTATAATTGAAAGAAGATCAAACTTAACTGCTGTGTGACTAGTTTGTATGTTAACATACATGTAGAAAATTTGTCACTGTCATCTTCTAGAACAAACTCCAACTGCCCCATTCTTAAAAAAGAAAAGGAATCTCATCTGATAACAGAGTGTGTGGCCGGCTTTAAAGCCCCACTGCATTACTTATAGCTACTTGCGCCCTATATATAACAAACAAGGCCTAATCGTTGAACATTGGTCCCCCATGATCCTCTTTTTCTTATGTTATTTGAGAGCTGAGTTGATGAGATGACCACCTGTCCAGTGACCTTGCAGGGTCGTCTAATCCCTCCATAACACTAGTACAGATGGTCTTTAAAGCACTTTGTACACTGAACTAACCGTTTGGAATTGTTCTGTGATAAGATCTAATACTTTCTGTCTCTGTGTCACCACTGCTTGTATGTTAGTAGTCTTCTCCTCCAGCTCTGCTCTCTGGGTATCTTTAGAAGCTTCAATGGTTGATATCTGGTTGTCCTTAAAAGAGAAAACAAGAGTAGAAATTTATCAACTCATGTTATTGTTTATATATATATATGATTTTGCAACGAAACAGTTCCAAAAGCAATCTTCATTAATAATAATAATAATTACATTTATAGGGTGCTTTATACTGGCATTTCTATTAAAGCGCACAGGTGGTACTGTCTAACTTATTATAATTATTCAACATGTTCAATACCTTAAAAGCAACAAAATAAATTAAATATTACTAATACAATATAATACAATACAATGGAGTTGAATGGAATTAACTACTTGTGTGCGCCTCCAGTAAACTATAACTGATTAAAAAGGTGGGTTTTGAGAAGGGTTTGGAATGATTCAATGGATGGGGCATTTTGAATACGGGCATTACAATATCATAATATTAAAGTTTGATGCAAT
Organism: Strongylocentrotus droebachiensis; assembly: GCA_035222895.1. NCBI lineage: Eukaryota > Metazoa > Echinodermata > Echinoidea > Camarodonta > Strongylocentrotidae > Strongylocentrotus > Strongylocentrotus droebachiensis. Next base: position 125,630 of record JAVYIG010003756.1, on the reverse strand, counting down.
TCTTGAAATTTATATGTTACACAGAGCTGGCAAAATGAAAACAAATAAATTTGATAATTATAACTAGATCTGTAATTCATTCAATAAATCCCTTATTTAATCATTCATTAAACTAATTAAAAATTAAACAAATAATTAAATCATCACACTATTCCATCATTTATTCAATCCGATCATTTTCATCACATATTCAATGATTCCTTGACCATCGCAACTGACCTTGTTCTTCAAGTCTGTCTGCAGTAGTGAGTACTGGTGCTGGCTGTTGGTCAGTTCACCTTCGACCTCTTGTACCTGTGTCTCAAGACCTTTGACCTGGTCCTTGGATGAGGTCAGTTCATCCTTGGTCTGAGATAATAGGATCATTACAATGGAAATAATTAGCAGAGACTATTTGTAACATAGATATGATAGAGGGGGAGGGGATGGAGGAGGTGACTACTTATTGCCTTAGAAAATATGTGAGAAAGTATTTATGAATAGAAAGTGATGGGTTGAGATTCAGATGATATTTATTTATTTTATACTTCTGAATCAGACAGTGACAACATGAATACATTTATCTTTTATATTTGTGTGTGTAGTGGTGGTTATGTTACCTGACTGCTAAGAAAGCTTGTTAGTAAGCAAGCATCTTATTCATGAAACAATTGAGAGGCAGATTAAGAAAATTTTACAATAGCAATTAACATTAGTCATTACATATATTTGAAATTTCAATTTCTTTCTTTTTTGGTCAAAGAACACTCCCCTTAGGGTGGATATTGGAATGATAGCGTAAACTTAGGTTTATTGAAGACAGGGAAATTATGAGAGCTTAAAGCCCCACTGCACTACTTATAGCCACTTGCGCCCTCTATACAGCCAACAATGCCTAGGCGGTACCTGTTGATCCCCCATGATGCTAATTGAGAGCTGATTTGATGAGATAACCACCTGCCAGTGACCTCGCAGGGAGGTCTAATCCCTCCATGCCAAACTAAGGCAGAGGGGCTTTAATGGCTACTTTTATGGGGAGAGCTGAAATATTTGAAAATCAGACTTTGTTGTTTTCATTGGACAATAATATTCAGACTAAAACCCTACCTGTTGGAGTAGTTCCTGGACCCTATCCATGTCCTTCTGCTTATCTTCAAGTGCTGTCTGCGATGTCCGCAGATGACTCTCTAGATCAGCCCTCTGGGTTGCAATGGAGGCTTCAGCAGCATGTAACAACTCATTCTGTCAAGGAAATTAAAAATAGATGCATCATCTTTAATAGAGACATCTTACAAAAGAAGAGGCACAATTTGTTTCATTTAATTTCATTTATTTATTCTGTTCAGAATACAGATTACATTAAAACATATATGAAGAAATGTAAACATATTTCAAACAGAAATGGCCAGGGCTCCAAGATAAACCAAAGATGATGCCTTGTGAGCCCTGACAATTACACGCAAGCAAAAAAAAAGACATAATTAAGGAGTTCTTTTAGCTTAGTGATTTGAGCAGCTCTTTTGGAATCAGAAGATCTTGTGTTCTACATCAAACCAGTGAATTTGGGTAAAGAATAAATTTCCAATTATCTAACCCTTTTTGGTAGACTTAGATCTATTGGTTCACATCTTGCTTTCCAAGAATATGTATATTTCTTAGATTAGAAAGATGAAAGAAACATAACCATCACAATAACATTGACTTGTTTTGATAAATATACTTTATATCTGAATTGGATATAGTTTTGTGATAAAAAAAAAAAAAATAATAATAATGTTCAATTCTTATATAGCGCATATTACATAATTGTCTCTAGATACGAGAGAGAGAGAAAGAGAGAGAGAGAAAGAGACAGAGAGACAGAGAGAGAGAGAGAAGAGGAAAAACATTAAAAATATTGAGCTTTCACCATTTATCACCAACAGTCATTCAACCTATTACAAATTCACATGTTTACTTTATGATCTAAGACTGGCATGATCGAAACAGATATGTTTTTAAGTTGGATTTAAACTGATGTAGTGATACCTGCAATGATGATGTGTCATGTTAACTAGCACAAAATTTGAGGGTTCCTGGGGCTGGTAATGACTCATTTCTAACAATAAACAATGATTGGGTACAACCAACATATGTACCTAACATATATTTATGTAAAGTTTTGAGAGAACTAGCTTACCTTTGATTTGACCTCAGCTTCCGTAGCTACAAGTTTTTCCTGAGTGCTTGCTAACTTGCCGGTTGTATCTGCCAGATTGGTCTCTGTCCTTTCCAGTTTGGCTTTCTCAGATTCCAGGTGACTCTTGGCCTAGACATCAAACAGACAGCAAAGAGATACCATCAGGAGTTAATTGTTAGCAACTCATTATGTTGACACCAGGGGGGAGTTTCACAAAACTTGTCATCGGCGACAAATAACAGTTTTTGTTATAAGCTACTGAAATCCTTGCTTCTGATTGGTTATCAACAGAGTTGGCACTGATTTTTGTCATTTGTCATTGAAAAAAGGCTTTGTGAAACATGTCCCGGGGCAGCGTTTCACGAAACCGTCTTAATAACAAGTTCGTGGACAACCCATTGAAACACGTGTATTGAATTTAACATGCATTACAATGGGATGTCTGTGAACCTGTTCTTATGACAGTTATGTGAAATGACCCCCTGATGTATGTGTATATCAGACTGGGGTCTATGAAGAATGTGGGTAACACCAAAGCAAACTGTATTTAACAAGTTACAAGAAATTAGAACAGCACTTGCCAGTAACCAGTAAAGACAGTTAAAACACTCTGGGTGGTATTCTCGAAAGCGGACCATACTTTAGTCCATGGTTTAAATCTCCGACTAAGTATAGAATACCAAGTGTCCGGTATGCATATGAATATATTTTGGAATAATTTGATATGTCCCTAAATTACCATGATAACATAATTTGTTCATAGTTATATTATTGTTTATTGATTATGTTATTACATTATTTTAATTTAGTGACAGATTAAATCATTCAAAAACATATTCATATGGACACTTGGCATTCCATACATAGTCGGAGGATTAAACCATGGACTAAAGTTAGTCCGCTTTCGAGAATACCACCCTCTCATATATAACTATAGCGGGATCCTGGCAAGCCCGAGTCTTGGACAACATATCCACACATAAAAGGTCAAGTAAAGACGGTTCCTTAATCACATCACGCATAATCACTACTCAATTCGGAATGTATCGTATCAATATGAATGTGCTTTTGCCCAGACTGAATCTACAGAAAGAGACGAATATCTTAGATGCTTACCTCTTTGAGCTGTTGGTAAAGCTGTTCTGTTTTCTCATGATGCTCCTGTGCCAGTGTTTCTTTACTTGCCTCCAGGTCTGATACCTCCTTCTGGAAGCCATCCTATGACATAGGAGAGAATAAATAATACAATTATAACTATATGTAAGTAACATAGACGAGTTAGCTCAGTCGGTAAAGCATCAACCCAGGCGGATGACTGAAGCCTGCGTTGGGTGTTAACGTGCACCTCCCCTTGTTTCATAGATGCTAAGTGGAAAACACTCCGTCCCTCGGATAGGACGTTAAATGGAGGCCCCATGTAGAGGAGAGTCACCACCTTTGCATGTTAAGAACCCAATGCACTATTTGTATAAGAGTAGGGGGAAACCATGGTGAAGTGGTCCATCTGCACACCCCCAATCAGTTATACCAGGAGGAGAAACCCGAGGGCTACAGTGATTCAGTTTGCTTTTCACCTCTCCAGGCACAGGTGACGCCAAATACTTAAAAATAATAATAGACATACAATATATGCAATACCTTGTCACTTGTATGAAAAATGTATATAATATCTTAGCATAAAGTATGTTACATTTTGAAAGCAATCCTTTGACATCTAAACTATAAAAAGAGTATAGATTACCTGTTTCAAAGGGTAGTATAAAGAAGAAAGTAAGTGTCAAATGCAATACTCAAAATCCTTCATGTAAATATAGAAATAAACGGACAACTTTGGAGCTTTGACTTACCACTTCTTGTTTGAGCTGTTGGATGGCAGTCTCTACTCCTTCTCCTGCCTGAATCTGTACAAAAGAATCATTACAAAAAGATGAAAATACTAGTAACTTTCTTCATCACCTGTAGGTGCTCTTAGGGCTCTGTTCTATTACTATAGCCTTTGTTGAGCTGCAAACTGGCAATAAAAGCATTAAAAGAACTACCTCCTATCAGATTTCCTTTTACTGAACCTCCCTCAACAAAGACAAGGAATGCGACCTCAAATTTCATGTCCGCTTCTTTTATTTTGTACAGAATATGCTGACAGCATGCAGTAATCTATGAACCTATACACCCTTCTTACCTGTGATATTAGATCTGTCTTCTCTGTTTCCATTTTCTCATTGGCCTCTTTTTGCTTCTGAATGCCACTCTCCAGATCTGATATTTTGGCATCTCTGAAATAAATAAAATATAGGGTAAATACAAAGCAATAGTAAATAACTAGCATGAACTATGTCATAAATGTCCAACTGGAAGACAATAGAAATCTTACAAATTAGTATAAAAGTGAAATGGATACAATGATGACAAAAAAGGAAATTTCAGTATTCATAAGAGTTCAAGGTTCAGAGATACATACACTTGTATGACCCTGACATGACCTTTGCATGACCTCCATGACGAAGCACTTTCAAGGTTTACTATTAAATATTCCCCATACCTTTCTGAAAGATTTCTTGCATGTTCCTCCACCTGGGCTTCTTTGTCTCTGAGCTGTGACCCAAGGTCATCGCTATGGTTACTCTCTTGTTGATACTGCTGTTTGGCTGTGTCAAGCTGCTGCTGTAGACTACTCACTAGACCCTGCTGTTCCTTCAAAGCCTCCTCAACCTAAATCAAACAAAAATATAATCAAGGTTAATGAAGATTACCGTTGTACCATAGGATTTCAGCTTGTGGTTTATGCGGCCATTTTGAACTTGAATCCATTACTTAGCACCCAGATAACTTGGGTAGAACTAAAATGTGTGAATAACAAGAACAAATTGTAATCAGGTTAAAAAGCATTCAACAATATCATTTTAGAGATGATCATTGATGTAAAAATTTTGATAGTTAAACACAAATTTCTCTAGTTCCGACCCTGAGCAGATAAAACAGAGATCATCATTAACAACTTTAGGTATTGAAAGGTAATGCAAAGTTTTGGGAAATTTAAAAAATTTGATGGATAGTGATTATTTGAAATGTTGCTATATTTGGATACCCCTGTGGATGTATTATAAGCACTACAAAATTTAGCCCCTAAAACACTTCTGCTTTCGAGATATTGAAAAATCAAGAATTTACTGGTGCTCCTGGTAAATTTCAAATATTTTAAATAGCGCCCAAGGCCATTCCATGGTAGCTGCGATCGGCATGAAAATCTCAGAATATGCAGTTCTGATATATAATTTCCAAACGGAAATAGCAAATTGGGAGATTATAGTCAAGAAACATTATTTTAAAGCTAAAGTAATATCAGTCTTGAGAGGGAGCTATACAACATAAAGAGTTTATTATTTACAATTTCATCACTTTAGACTCGATTTCAATCGGGACAACGATCATTGAATATTGTAAAATCGCATATGCTTCCAATATGTTCATTTGAACCAAATTCATGAACCCATACCAAAACTTTGTATTACCTTTAGGTGCGACTTTCACTCACCTTGCTATGTTCTAGCTTAAGAGAAGTCAGCCTCTGTTCCGTGTGTCTGATTTGATCTTCACCGGACAGTCTACTCCCAGATAAATCTTTCCTCACCTTCTCCACCTCCTCATCTCTCTCCTTGATGGATGTTTGCAGCTGCATCAGGCAAAAAAAAGAAGAAGAAGGTTACAAAAGCAGGCAAAGATACTGCTATTTTGCTCCCCAGAATATTATTGTGCAATATCCCCCTCCATTGAAAAAAAAAGGATTTCCGGAAATTTGTGACATGGATGTCATTATTTTCTTCTCTTAAATCTTTGACAGTTATATTTGTATGCTATATGATAACAAAACTAAAGTCAAACCTGCTTTAGCAACCACCTGTCTATAAAGACTGCCTTTTTTGTCTTCCATGACTGGTCTATATATACAGGATTCAATATATTAGATTTTCAGCTGGACCCAGAGAATGTTTTAGCCAGTCAGCTACCTTTACTGAAGATATTACAGGTACATCAGAGATATTTTGCACAATTAAAGACATAGAATGAAGACAACAAAATATGATATTTCAATATCTGAGCTCTGGCCAATCTTTGCCCGCCTGTCGCAATTTTGTACACATCTTAGAGGAATAAGAATTGAATATTAATTTATACATACCTTTTCAATCTGTTGCTGCAACTCGACACTTTGATTGCCCTTGCTGGTGAGCTGATGTTGGTGTTGCTGCTCGCTGAATTCAAGCTCTTGCTTCAACTTCTGATTGGCAACTTCCAATTCCTGCAGCTTATCGTTTGCCTACAGAAACAGTCAAGATTTATTTAATCAATTTCACAAATCTAAATCACATGTCATATAGTATATCATGAAGAAGGTCTTTGAAGGAGGTGAAAATAAATGAAGACAAAGTGAAAGAAAAGAGGAAAAAAATAAGAATAAGGACAAGAAAATAGGTTATCAAAAGAGATGGAAATAGGGAATCGTGAAATAATAACAATAATAATTAAAAAAACGGTGCTTACAAAGCGCTTACCACCGAAGTCTCTAGGCGCTATAACAAATAAAATACAATGATAAACAAATCACAAATAAACCTACATTTACAATACATATGAAATTTACATCAATGTGAATAGAGTAAGTTAATCATCAAAACAATTTTGTAAAGGAAAAAAGAAAAGAAAAAAAAGTTGCGATATTTAGTACATCATATCACAGAGCTTCCCTGCTATCCCTCATCATACCTTTGACATCTGTATCTGCAGATCAGAACTCTGGTTGTCCTTTGAGCTTATATCTTGTTGGAACTGCTGGCGAGTGAAGTCTAGCTCCTGCTGTACTTTCTCCTTCAGAACCTCACTTTCTCGTAGATTTCCCTGAACCTGGGTTTTATTATGATGAATGTTTGGTATTATTTTAGTATTGTCTTTAATCATGCTTTAGTAATTCAGGGACATTTTGGGACTAATGCATAAAGATTATTGTTTTTTTAAACATCTCGATATGTTCACAGGTGAATAAATCCCAATATCAAATCACTTTTCAAAATGTGTTGTAGTTGCTGCGGTTTAATTTATCTTTTTTTTTGGGGGGGAGGGGTGGGAAGCATGAACTAGGAAGAACAAAGGGAGGGGAGGAGAAGAGTGAAGAAAGTTCTAGATACTTCAAATCTTTGCAGTTAACAAAATAAATTGAGTATTAAGATAATACAGATACATCATGTAAATTCACACATTTTTTTGGCTAAGCACAGACCATAACAGATGCTATTCAAGAAGTGGTTGTAATGTTTACCTCAGTGAGTTTGAGTTGTAAGCTGTTGTTGGTCTCTGTGGCTTCTTTGAGCTGTTGCTGTAAAGCTTGACTACTTGATGAGGTCTCACTGATACTAGACTGCAATCTAAGAATGGAAAGAAAGTAATAGAAAGAGATGGATGGAAAGAGAGTGATTAGCAAGCTTTTAGTGGACTAATTTTCCTTGGTTGAAAACACGATTGCAATTTAATGAAATAGAAAACAATAAGCAATATTCATCTGCCCCACATGCAATATACTCACAGACAACAACTGTTCCACAAAACTGACCATAAGAGGTAGATTCCACAGCCTTTCATGATTATGTAGGATCATGGTAATGAGCAATTGTGAAGTACAAATATATCTTGATTACAGTGCCAATTTAACACAATTCTTTTTATACCTCAAAATTAGATTATTTGTTTTATTGCCGATGGTTATTCTATTTGCTATTTGTGAAAAAAAAGGATGAAAGACTTACTTCAGAACTTCTTCCTTCTTAGGAGCAGTCTCTATCTCTGCCTGTAAAGCCTTGATCTGAGCTTCTGACCTATAATGAATGTTGAATAAAAACATAAAACAAACAAATATGCCCAACAGAGATGAAATATGTGTATAATGGTCACCCATATGAAACAGCAATGCAAGCTGTCCTTAAAGGTAAGATTGTTTTTCTGTACAGGTTCAAGAAAGCCACATTTCAATCATTTCTCTGGATGTTGGTATAAGTGAATTGATTCTCAATAAGTCCTGTTCCCACAAAGTGGTAAAACGCTTACACAAAATTCATTCAATGTGATTATGAAAGACAAGAGGCAATCTCATTGAGGTAGAGATAAAAAAAAGTGCGAGCAATTCTTTGTATCCTTCCATCTCAGTGTTAGAGTATACAGATACGTGATGCTCATATAGATGTAAGAGTGATATTTCACTTAAATGATTGAGAAGATGTAAGTAAGAAATAGATTCCACCTACTCTTTATTCTTAGTCTTTAGCTCTCCACAGTGTTTCTCCAGCTCCTTCTTCTCCGCCTCTGCCTCCAGACTCATCTGATCCATCAGGGTCTGAATACTAACAAGCTCCTTCTTTAAAACTGTGATGTCATCATCAGCTGTCCTACTGGATGGATGGAGAGATAAGGGAATTTCTTTTTTTATTGATGAGGTGACTTACAATTGAGAGACATTAGTCCGAGGGTTCAGTGACACAAAGACGTAACTCCATATTCTGCCAAAATGAGTATTTGATATCAAAATGTTCAGAAAAATGTGGGCTTTCCAGGAAACACAAAGACATAACTCCACCCAACACCCCATTGAAGTCAACGGCTAGTGAAACATAGACTTAACTCCTTAAGGCCCAAGTGCTCAGTGACACATAAACCACTTTTTCTCAAAATGGAGTTACGTCTTTGTGTCACTGACCCCTCGAGTCATTGTTTGAAAAAGAAATGAACAACTTATTACACCATATTCCCTTGATTTTTTCCAAGTATGCTGACAAGCTCCTTCTTTAAAACTATGAAAGGAGCAATGTGAGGATTTTTTTTTACAAAGTGCCATCAAGAATGTTGAAAAACTAAATACACATCTTGGTGTGTATTGGGTTTTTACAGACGTGTATCAATCAGATATGATTATTTACGTCTGGGGACCGACCTTTAAACGTCACCATCCGAAAGACGTGACTCAGTTTCGAACCTGCGTCCTCGGCTGAATCAGTTTGTAACTTCCACTGTTAGCTGGATTACAGGCGCACGCCTACAACTAATTTATTCCAAGAATAATACTAGCTAGGAGTAGCAATGTGCCAGACATGAGCACTATTATTATAGTTTACCCTTCAACTCTATGTCATTCATCATCAGCTGTCCTGCTAGAAGCAGTAATATGGGGAAATATGATAATGACATGACTATAAATAGAGAGACGTTTTTTTGGTGCTGAAAGAAGAAAGGCTTGATTAGATAACCATTACAAGATCCCATTTCTACAAGAATGCCAACAGGGGCTCTGTATTATAAACAAAACAGTTGCCATTGACATTGAATTGCAACTCTGTACGTAAGAGATAGTGGACTGCAATCTTGCAATTGATTGGAGGATATGCGATTGTTTCAAATCAATCGCAACTCTTTATAAAATGGGGCCCAGCTCTTTCTTTAGGACTATCATGAGCAAAAGTTCCACTGAAAAATTCACCATGGGGATTTTCTCTTCTTATAAGCATCGTTTAACAAGGTTACATCTGAGATGCATGGCCCTATGTATTATCAGTGTCTGTGATATGGTGTAATATTAAGGTCCTGAAAAAAAATTGTGCTTCAAAATGATCATGAAGTGCCTCAAAAAATATAAGTCTTTGACTGGTTTTACCATACTCATATTTCCCAATAGACTGTAGTGTTATAAAAACCATTAGAAAAACAAATTCTGACATTTCTAATTGCAATCATAGATATCTTGATAATCAGACGATGTGAAAGTCATGGGATTCATGTATGATCTAAAGGTTTACAATTATGATTGCAGCATGAGCTAAATCCAGGATTTTTTTTATAGAATCTGAGGCAAAGTTACCCGATCCCTTTAAATACTTTCAAGCAAAACTCTTGATCCCAAATGCTCTCATAAGATGTATGGATATGGGTTTGCTCAATTACCTTTGTAATGCTTGGGACTCCATGACCTTGAGTTGATTGTCTCTGTCCCTCAGCTCAAACTGAAAATTGAAATAAAGATGTTTATAACAGTTTAAAAGTGGCATACATAAGAATGCATGAAGTACTTCAAGAACAACCTCAATGGTTTACTTTCAACAGTTCTACACTATTCTTTTCAAGTTCAACATGAGTCAAGACGAGGATACGCAATGGCTCAGTGGTAATGAGCACTGGTCTCAAAACCAGGAGGTCCCGGATTCGAAACCAAGTGGATGTCCTAGTGCCCTTTGGTAAGGCATTAATCCTCATGACCAAGTCCCTCGGAGAGGACTTCAAGCTGTTGGTCCCCTCATTGCTTACTTACAAGCATACACATGCTTAGCACTCAGGTTAAATGAACAAACCAACCAACCAACCGACCACCAAGAGTTGTTAAAGGTTTGTACAGACCCTAAAGGTCATTAGGAATAGTACAGTCAAACCTATCTATAGCGACCGCCCAAGGGAAACACAAAAAGTGGTCTTTGAAGACAGGTGGTCTTTGTAGACAAATTCCTTTAGTACACGTTTCAAAGAGAAACCATTTTCAGAAACAAAAAAAATGTGGTCTTTTTAAACAGGTGGCCTTTGTAGACAGGTGGTCACTAAAGCAGGTTTGACTGTAGTAACTTGCTACAAGTACTTTAACAGAAAACTTCCAAACTCAAGAACCTTCACACACCTGAGTCTGTTCCAAGGCTTCTTTGAGAGCTAAGTGGTGCCCTTTCTCTTCGTCTAACTCTGCACGGATTGTGGCTACATCCCCTGCCTATGAAGGTACAAAGGAGGATAGAGAGGGAGAGAGAGAGAGAGAGAGAAAGAGAGAAAGAGAGAGGTGAAAGGTATCATTTCTGGAGGCAAAAACAACAACATGATACTAATAATACTACTTACATCATTTACGATGCACCATCAATTTACTAGTAGTACACTAGACATGATGCATTCCAAAGGCCATACAACAATGGTATTATTCAGTTTCCTAAATGATCAATACTGGCTTATAATTTTGGTAATGTCTTCCAATATTGGCAGTATTTAAATTTCTTTTTATGTTGCAAAGGGTGTTTGTTATAAGTGCTCCGTGAGTCAAGTCTTTTTTTCTAGTTATGATATGGAAATAAATGTCACAATACAAATGGGGAAAACTTAACAAACAAGGTTTAAAGATATAAAAGTCAAAAAACACAAATGGGAGGTGAGAGTTGAGAGATGTTAAAAACATTCTTACCAAACTAGCAGCTTTTTGCTCCATGGCATCTTTAATGGTCTTATAATTAGTTGCTGTCTGCTTGGATTCACCCAAATCTTGTCTTAAAAGGACAACCTCTGAAGATACTGTTTGTACATTAGAAAGACAACAAAAAATTAATCACAGTTGGTGGAAAAAGCACAACACATTTGTTTGTGTACTGATTAATGATAATGACTTACCGGTATATATATGATTCGGTAATATATGTACAATACGAAATTCAAAAAAAAAATATATATATGTCAGTAGACCTACATTTTCAAAGACATCCATCTACATACACATATCCATACATTACCAGAACACACTTCACAGCACTGGAAAATGCTACAGATTCAAAATTGCACCATCGTATTACTGACTAAACAATATATGCTATCTCAAAAAGTATTACACTCAAGCTGATAAGATGGAAATAGATATTCTACCATAAACACTCCAAATAACTAATTTAACTGAAGTAAATCGAAAGCTTGCATAATTTTACATATTGTATGAAGTACAATTCTTCTTCTGGTGTATTTTCCTATAATTCCATCTACAAAGGAATTTCAAAATACTATTTAAAAAAAGTAGGATTTTTCTCCACGAATGTAATATTTCATCTCAATTCTGAAACGTAACCCTTTGAGCGATAAGTTTTAATAACAGTAATAAAAAACATAATCTTCATCTACTTACATAGTGATCTGTTCTCCTCTGACTTTTTCAATTGTTCTTTGAACAAATCGGTATCATCCTGTGAAACATAATAAGATTGTATACAATAATGATCAAACAATCAACAATAACAACAAAAAGGAAAAAAGAAGAAGAATGAGAAAGGTTTTCTCCCAGATTGATAATTATTACAAGTGTGAATTAGTATGTGCTTGTGGTCATAGATGCATGTGTGGGTAAATAATCAACAATCCAATATGATCACAATCCAATATGATCGCAATGTTACAGCAAACTATGCATTATTAAATAGATCCTGTGTATACTCCAAATGTTGTTAGAAGTGCTACCGGTAAGTCTGCCACAAGAAACGGTTGAAACCCTATAGCGCGTTTACTGCAAAGTAAGTGAGGATTATCCCATGACTTCTGCTATTGAATTTATTTGAAGGAATATAGATCCAGATAAAAGAACAGACACATATAAGTTGCTCTTTCTCTATATGCCGATGTTTAAAGTAGCAAGTGTGTATTGTACTTCCTGAATTGCCGCATTGAAGTCTGCCCTACATTGTATATATATTATGGCAATCACTCCTTCCATTTAAAAGACATTATACATATAATACGGAATGAATGTTGAATTGTTAAATTAGCCTAATTGAGCAATTTGTAAATTAATATCCTCCCTTAGAAATTGCCATCTGTTTAGCTGAAGTACAACCATACTAATTAGTATTGATGAACAAATGAATTAGTGAACAAATGGCTCACTATCAACATTGGCTCTTCACCAGACTTTAATCTGTCCACCTCCTTCTTCAATTCAGTAGCATACCATTGCTCTTCCTTTGGATAGAAGAACAGAAAGATACAAACATGCCAGCAAATATCAAAAGTAAAAACAAAACATGCATATTAAAGCCCCTCTAAAGTGTTAGGAGCCCAACAAATTTGATGACAACATTTCACTTAAATTGTATCATAATGTGAAAGGATTTTCAAAACAAATGTGTTTGCAGTTGAATATTGATGAAAGACTACACAATTTAGGTTTTTTGCGTACAACAGAAAAACCCAAATCATGTACTCTTTTATCAATATTTGTCTTCAAACACATTTTCTTGGGGGAAATCTTTGCAGAAGTGTGCCTTAAATGACATCCTCTTTCACATTATGATACAATTTAAGTGAAATTCTGCCATCAGATTTTTGGCGAAAGTGGAACACTGTAAGGGGAGCTTTAAATTAGTATACCAATAAGCATGAAACCCGCACTGAGGGAGAGAGGAGAGGAGAGGAGAGGGAATGAGAAAGACAGTTCATGACGGCAGAGAGTAAAAATTGACAATGACGGAAGGAACAGAACAATAGCATCACTAAATCCCATATGAGAAATATACATAACTTTGGGGCAGAGAGAGAGAGAGAGAGAGAGAGAGAAGGGGGGGGGGGGGTGGGAGATCGAGAGAGAGAGAGAAAGTAGAACAAGGAGGCAAGGAACAAAAATCAATGTAGTAGAATGCAAGAAGGCTGGTGTGCAAAAAGAAAAGTAATGTGACCTGCTAGGTTTGTTGTTCTAGTCTAAAAGGCAAATTGAATTTAAGAATGAAATATTAGAGGTTCCTTTGTTCTCATTTTCATTAGTGTGATCAGTTTAGAAATGGGATGATGATGAAGGATGAAGATAAATCTTAACAAAAATAATTTGTTGTACAAGTTGACATTTCTAAATCATCCTAGTAACCAAACCCTTTGGAGATAAAATTGAGGTAGAACTTGCTACTTATATTTGCCAAACTACATCCAATACTTCAGAGTTTGTATGACATGCACATAAATTGAGATTTGAGTCAAATACACACCAACAAAATAACATGCCTAATAATGCAGAAATATCTTCTTTCTAAAAGTATTACACAGTACAAATTGCATTTTAGTAGACTTAAAAACAAAAATTAGGAACTGATACAGCACAGCAGGGAAAGCCAAGAAAAGATTGCAAAAATCACACACACTAAAAAAACAACAAGGGAAATTCAACATGAAAAATCAAATTGTAGCAAAATCTAAAATGGAAAATTATCAGCTTCAGGAATTTATCATAAACACTCTACAAATACTGCATAAGTATAGACATAAGTATTGAGTTCTAAAATTTCTCAGCTTACTTTCAAGGAGGTCTTCAATTCGTTGACTTCCTGACGTAAAATCTTTACATCTCCATCTCTGTAAAAGAAGACAATTATTTAATTAAAATCAAATGAATCATTATGAATTAATCTGCATCACTTAAATAAAATTACTGGTCAGTACATGGTTGAAGTATTGAACTAAGAAAAGGGTAGTTAAGGGTTAACTACTGTTAAGTCTTTAACGGCTGTTCAGTCTTTTGGATATGATCTAAAATAAAGAGTCCCCTGGTAGTAAAATACTTATTAGACTATAAGCATCCCAAGTAAATATATAACTCTATCCTTACAATTTTAAAAGACAGATACTGTACTATAATAAAGACTCAACATACAGCAAGCAACCCCCCCCCCCCTCCCTATTATCCCACTCCCTCTTGAAGAAAATATGACAAACAATTGGGTGTAACTAGACTTACCGGTCCTAGAGATCCAATTGATATCCAGGGAGGGAATAGAGCCAGAGAATATCAGTACAGTCGACACAGTGAGTAGTCAGCATGTGAAATAAAAACACAGGAGTAAAGATATGAATAGATGGGATTCAGACTATTTTGAACTTATTTTCATGATTGAAATGTCAATTTAATCTTAACTTATCCACTAAATAGATTTAAAAAAAAGTTGATTATGTCTATGTTAATAGGGTCAATTCAAGTCCCTCAAAATGATGTGACATATCTAAAAAATGAGAGGAACATAAATAATTTCATCTCAGTTTTAGACCTCTAGAGTTTGGGAACTTCATGTTTACCAACTCTCCAGATCCAAATATTACTGTTGTTTTAAAGCCACAATGAAATAGGTGCTACAGACTAACTTTTTGTATTTTGAACTTAAAGCTAAACTTGAGTTCTGGTAAAAAAAAGAAAATGAATTCTCACAGAATCAAACGAAACTTACACCAAATGTTCAAGATTACAAATAAATGTCATGTGCCAAACAATTTTGGAAGAAAATGTATACTGGCTGAGTAATGAGCATAGAAAGACAAGGAAATCAAGGTAGTACCAGCCCCGACACCATGCGTGTTGTCCCATATATAGCTTTCTGTGTACAGTGCATGTTACTTTACCAAGACTCGGTCAAATTTATTATGATTTTGATGACTCTAGAACCTTGCAGTGCACACCAATACTTACATGCTACATGATCAACTGTTTCTGATCCTTTCCACACCATTTCTTTCACAATGCAATCGCATTACCAGTACTAAAGTTTATCTTTAAGATATCTCAAGACACATGGTCATAAAAAAAGTTATGTAAATCAATAGTAGTTCTCTGACTTAAATAGGAATTAAAATCTGGAATCAAAACTATTAAGGATGAAATACATGAAAGATTAATTTAAGTTAATTCCTGCAGTAGCTCCAGAACTTACATTGACTTGGACTGAATTCGGACGTGCAGCATTGGTGGTTGCCGCTGGTGATGCTACTAACTCCTCTTCCATGGCCGCTGCTCCTCCTCCGAAGTCAGTATTATGAACTGACTCCCAGTGGGATTGAAGCTGCTCCGGAGAGGAGAGTGCCACCATACAGGTTGGGCAGATGAACCCCTGTTGACCATGAATAATAATAATAATAATAATAGGCATTTCTATAGCGCCGTCTATCTAGAAATTCTATTCCGAGGTGCATTATAATTATATCAATATACTTTAATGTTTCATCCTTTAGGGCAAGCATTCATAAGTTCAAATCATTACTGGTATTTTCTTTTAAAAACTGAAGTTTGGTATCTGACTGATTAATTTAGAAACAAAATACAACACCAAACTTTAGAGTTTGGGAGTCATCTGTGAAATATCAGATGTCTTCATGATGTTATATTTATCCTAATTAAATTGGAATGCTTCCTAGTCTTTTTCTGTTGATATTTTTAAATTTTGCAACATTTTCATGAAGTTGTCACAGCAATCTCTATATAACTGATCGTTTTAGTATCAATATGCCATAAACTGATGTAATTTTATACCAATTTCTTAAATTAATGGACTCATGTTTACTTTACATGTTTTTGTACTACACTAATTCTTCTGAAGATGGCAAAAGTTAAAGATCTTTTTTTTGGGAGTACAGGATACCACTATGGCTATACTTATTACTTACCGATGCTTCTTGTTCTTCATAGCCAGAAGACCTACTCGGACTGTCAGGGGTAACAGTCTAGAGAGTGAGAAAGCAAGAGAGAGAGAGAGAGAGAGAGAGAGAGAATTCATACAAAAATGCAGCTTAATACGTAACAAATCTTAATCATTTTTAAAGCGGATAAAACATGCATGGCTTCATTCTAAATGAAATTATTGAATTCATTGATGAAATTGGAGATTAAATACTGATGTGACTGGTAAATGTTTCATTTCTTAAGTTCAATTTTAAAGTTTTTATTTTTCAACAACAATACAAATTAAACTATTTTAAATATACTCATGCATAGAGCCAGATTTTGAAATAAAATCACATTTGATTTTGAGTTGTATATAATTATAAATCTATTTTCATTGCTGGTTTTGATCAGATCACACTAATGTAATGATTCAGCCAAATTGAGTGAATCCATACAACAGTCAAGCCTCATGCATGCAACCCAAGGAATTCAGAGTAAAAGTTAGATCTATTGGATTTGCATTAAATGTCAAACTCGGTTTCTTGACTTGTTTTTGTTGGACAAAATTTCAAAAACAAAACAAAACAATGACACACTCACAATGCACAAACTACATTGTCCAAGTATCGATCGAATTATGGACCGCTCCGCCGGTCCTCCCGTAGAGTATAAAAGACCCTTGCTTACAGTAGTTATTATCACCAGATGAAGTGTTGCAGTTGCACACGAAACGTCGTGAACTTTTAGATTCCTTATTTACCACATTGCGAGACAAACGAATATCACTAGATCTAGATAGCGATATTATTTTCGATACATTGTCCTTGTCAACACAAAGAAAATATAACCAATATTAATGATGCGCAAAGCCCTATGGCTATACTATAGACTCCCCACCTCTATTTTCATTTGGTACGAAGTTATAGCCAGCCAAATCATGAATGTTGCCCAAAATGGGTGATTCCCCTTTTCATCTCAACTTTATTTCAGTCCCATCCGCATACATTCATGTAATGTTTCTAAAAGTGAAAGTGTGTTTACAATTTTAACATTCCAAATTTACATAAGTTGTGCATAGAAATCATTAAATTTCATTTCCTCACCTTCACGCTATCCCTTGCTTTCCGTCCGAATCGCTTGATGGCATCCATTGTGATTAAAAGAGATACAAATTCGTTAAAATTGTCGACAGGAAGCTCAGTCTGTTGACTGCAAAATAAATGCATTAATTGTTGGTGACACGCCCACATGCGCGAATGACTTGCGCGCTTTGATCCAGATATGGACATGAAAATTCGTGTTGATGTGGAAGACTAAAAAACTTATTTGTCAACATGAAATGACTTTTATATTTAGTCCACTGCTTTGTTTATATCCTGTGCTACCTTACGTGAAATTCTAACTGGGTTTTGGTGACATATATGAGAGAGTTTTCAGTTTTCATAACCAGCTACAGTGACGCCTCGACCACTATTATTACCGTCCGTGATCAACAGGCAGCAGCAGCTTCACCGCGCCGATCCGTCGAGCCAGCGCACGGGTGGAGTGGCCGATCAGCTTAGCCCAGTGAGTTTGTAAGCCCTGGCTGACAGCTGACAAGGACGTCTAGTCGAGAGTCTATTGAGTCATCCTGACGTGACTTGTCAGTTGATCTGATCATTCGGGCTTTATTTCTGCACCATCCAGCTGAGTCTGAAGTTTATTACTTGCTACTCCCTATATCTATCTTAATCAACCATATTGTAAAACTGTGTTACTGTCATTGTTAATGAACTTCTAGTTCAAGAGACGAGACTTTTTGAATCTTGTTGTGATTTGGAAAATAAAAAAAAGACATAAACAGAGGTCTGGCTATCAAATAGCCAAGGCCTAAGGTTAAGCTACATATGGATTCATTGTATTGAATGTTTATCTCTTTCAAAAAAGAAATCTTACCCCATGCCATGGTTAATGGTGGAATACAAATAATGATCAAATAGTATGCCTATGAAGTTATGTCGTGTATTCATACTATTTCTGAATATTGCTACTTGAAAATCAATGCAGGTTGGTCTATTTAAGGTTGAGATTGCCAGTCAGACTCGGAGAAAATCTCACAAATTACTCACATGTCTTTTTTTGTTTACATCTTAGTTTCAATAGTGGTCGCGAATTAGATGTATGAAGTTTAAGAATCATTTGAAATGAATTGGAATATTGTTTATCCTCTTTTGACAGACAAGATGGCTGCCATGGCGTCCACTGATGATAGCCCAATTTATGAGGGATTCCTCTGTCCGATGTGCCTTCAGAACTTTGACTCTGTGTATCAACTCCAATCCCATGTGGAAAGTATGTTGTTGTAAATTATGTTACCTTTTTAAAACCTTTAAAACATTAGGAAGTATACATAAGGCATCTCTCAAGTCGAGATGATAAATACTGAAGAACTAATAATACCAGTACAATTATGGTCGTGAAATCAAATGCAGTGATATTTTCTTCCTAATATAAGATCAAATCGATGGTTAGGTTTCTTCATTTAACTTTGAAAGTTACAAGAAGACAATAAAAAGATTGTGGTTTACGATACAGTGTGGCCCTGTCACTGTCAGTCCTGTGGGATTTTTCAATTATTTTATGTGTTAAGAGTCGTGAAAATAAAAAGAACATCTGTTCAAATATACTTAATATAGATGTATCCAAAATAGGTTTATCAATTAAATCTATTTTGCACCACTGTCTTTGATAATGATAACTAACTATATGATATTTCTTATTTATGGCTTGTAACTGTAAAACATAAGGTAATAGATGGTCATGAATGCTAGCAAATGCATAACTTCCAAGCTACAAACAGCAAAACCTTGTTCCCGATTATTTCTAATATGGTTTTATTCTTGTCTAGGTGCTCATGGTAATGAAGACAAAGTCGTATTCAGAAGATTGAAAGGATTCTTTGGAAAGGCCAGGCATCTAATCACCAACAGATCTGAGGAACATTTCGAGGATGTCCCAAAGGATGAAGCAGGAGAAGGGTCACCGAAGAAACAACCATTGCTTGGCACAGACCCTTTTACCTGGGAAAACCAAGAGCTAGGTATTTATCATTATCACATGTCATACTTTTAGTTGTTCCATCATCACGAGTTGTAGTCATTACCATCATCATCACAGTCATCTACAACATCTTTATCCACATCATCGATCATCATCACCCGGACTACCGCCATCATCAGTCACCATCAAATATTCCATCATCATCATCAGTATATACCAGCAGTAGAAAATATAATTTTGTTTCTCTTGAAGTTTTTACATTTTTATAATGTCCCCTTTCATAGCAGTGTTAGGTCCCTTTGCTACTATCATTGATCCAGTTTCATGTATAGTACCTGAGCACCTGCTATATTTGTCCTGATTTATTTGTCCTGATTTGAAGATTTTAGGAAGAAAAAGGAGAAATAAATAACACAAATGTGTATGTATATGTATATGTGATATCTGATACATATTAATTAACTGTTTTGAGTTTCCAAATGTTTCATTCTTGCTTTTTTTGTTGTTACTCGTTCCCAAAACTCCAAAAGTGTTTCATAGATTATTGTCATAAATGTGTTTACATGCAGGAGCATCCAGAAGTCACTTTGAGTCTCTGAGGAGGATACGCAGTGATAGGATGGATAGAACAGTGGTTGAAATCAACAAGCTTGTCATCAGACTTGAGAAGCTTATCAAACATGGACCACCTATGAATGATCAGGCTAAAAGAAAAGGTAGAGCAATCACTTGATATATCTCAAATTATACATAGAACATGACCTCATTTCTTTGCTATAACTTAAGAAATATTAGTCCAAATATACAAGCCTTTCAGCATGTACACTCACAGTATTTTTTTCTTCTTCAGTAATCAGAGTTTTGGACTTAAACGTACTTTTGTTTATAGATTGTGGAAGTTAGAGAAAATGACAGCATGCAATATGGAAATGTCAGCATAGAAGTATATGCATGTGTTTGAGAGAAGGATGGAGAGAGAGCGACTTGGGATGGAGGTCCTTGTAGATTATAAAAAGAAAAGAAAATGTGAAGAAAGGAAGGGGATCTGGGACTTAAATTCAAGCATTATTGACAAAAAAGGAAAATAAATTGAATGGCCTGTAGTTAATTCATTCAATGATAATAAACTAGCCATGTCTATTCTGCTTCTTCACAGTATATGAAAAGACCATTGTGCCTTGGGCAGAAGACTCTGACGTAAGGTTCTGCCCATCTTGCGGTGATAAGTTCTCTTTGGCTGTGAGGCGCCACCATTGTCGACTGTGTGGTAGCATCATGTGCAACAAGTGTTCCAGCTATGTTGGCATCCCTTTCTGTGGTAAGCAAAGCAAAATCTTTGGAGTGAATGTTTAAGGATTCTGCAAGTAGGGTTAAGTTTCCCCTGATAATGGGTGTTTTATTCATTTATTTATTTATTTTTTTAAATTTATTTTTGTATTTATTTATTTATTTATTTATTTATTTATTTATTTATTTATTTATTTATTTATTTATTTATTTATTTATTTATTTATTTATTTATTTATTTATTTATTTATTTATTTATTTATTTATTTATTTATTTATTTATTTATTTATTTATTTATTTATTTATTTATTTATTATGAGGGGGGGGAGGTGGAGATGCCCACATGTCAGAGTGTGATATTTCAGAAGTTGGCATGGCATCTTGATAGTCTAGGACCCAGAGAAAACAGAACAACATTACATTTCCTCTTAGCTGCTGTTCTGTGGTACCTTTAATGAAGGGGTCCATTAAAGCCCCTCTGCACTAGTTTGGCATAAAGGGATTAGACCTCCTTGCAAGGTCACTGGTAGGTGGTTATCTAATCAAATCAGCTTTCAATTAACATAAAAAAAGGGCATCATGGGGATCAACGGGTACCGCGAAGGCATTGTTGGCTGTATATAGAGGGCGCACATAGCTATAACAGAGATGCCAACCAGTACGGATTTCCCGTAATTGGTACGGAAATTAACGACCATTACGGCAGTACGGAATGTTGTCTAAAAATTACGGATTACAAAAAAAAAAGATTTTTTTTTTTTTTTTTTTTTTTTTTTTTTTTTTGCGCATAGGGATCTATCGTAGCAAGTGCTGTGCATTATGGTGGCCATCCATGAGAAAGATGGAAAAGTATCAAGTATTCTCTTAATAGAAGCCAATTTTTCATTGAAAACTTATGTGTTGTGATGAACTGAAAGTCAATATTTAGCAACTTTGTGGGAGTAAAATCACAAAAAATTTCAGATAATCATGCGCGCATGCGTCCGCCTGCCATTCTTTTTAGATTCATGACGCCGCATAGGAAATTACTGATTTATTCCCCAAATTACTGATTTTGAGCCTTATGATTACTGATTTTCTGTTCTGGAGGTTGGCATCTCTGCTATAAGTAGTGCAGTGGGGCTTTAAGTAGACCTCGGATACATACTTTGAATACTTCAAAGCTTGTCACAGACTTGCCTTGTATAGATATTTGTTATGGATCTGAATCAAGACTGACATGACGTAGGTACAACATGACTTGTGTGTGTGTGTGTGTGTGTGTAAATGGGTTATTGCAGACATGTATCAATCAGATATGATTATTAACATCTGGGGGCCTACCTTGAACTTCACCATCTCAGTTTTGAACCGTGATCCTTCTGAGTCAGTTGGTAGGCAAAGATAGAGAGTGGATGGTAATTTGGACATGTTTTTTTTGTCCAAATTACCATCCACCATTCAAACTATGGTAACCATGGTGGATGGTAATTTGGACAAAAACCCATGGTTACCATTGTTCTTTTTTAAAGGGCTAGCTAGCTAGGGAATATCAGTACATGCCTGACACAAATAAACTACAGAATGGATCCAACATTCCCATTATTAAAATGCATAAAATGTGAACATTTCAGTGAAATAGTTAAATACTAGGCAACCTAGGAGAAGCATTTAGAGATGTGAACTGGTCAAATGCATGTTATTCATAATTCCTGTAATTTAAGCTAGTGAACCCGACCAAATGTTAGCCACTGACTCTAATCATTAGACACGGTTCATTTATTGTAATTGTGTCTTTAATTTAATTTCAATTTTCAATTTATTTTTTCCAACAAAACATTACAAATCAATGCTGCTTGTAAGTGTCGGCTTGCATGGTGATGTAGATATACAGTAGGTTTGCGGTTGCACCATGTGTGTGATTCAACGTATTCTTCAAGCAGCAGACATCCACGTTCGACACAGTTCCTCCAACAAACTCCATTCGATACTCTACTCCCACAAAGACAAGCATCCAAACCACAAGAAAGCTGGAGTCTACAAAATACCGTGCGAATGTGGAAAAGTCTACATTGGTGAAACGGGGAGAAATCTGGAAACAAGACTCAAGGAGCACAGAACCAGCTTCAGACTCAGCGATTGGGATAAGTCCGCCATCGTCAAACACGCCCAGCAACACGAACACACCATCGAATGGGATAACAGTCATCTCATCTCCATAATGAAACACTGGCATACACGCCGAATCCGAGAAGCCATCGAAATTCACCGCCACAACACCGTGCCCCAAGACTCAGGACTATACATCAACGACATCTGGAAACCTCTCATCAACAAGTACCCGGTCACTCCTCCTCCACCACCACCTCCAGCACCGCATCCAACACCGCCTCCAGCACCGCCTCCAGCACCGCCCTCACCACCCCGACAGACACCCGTACATCAACCACCGCCACCCGCCGAACCCTCAAAGCAGCCGCCAGCCTCGCAGCTACACTGCACAGCAGACGACAACAGACTACAACGCCGCCTACGTCGGGGACACACACAGCGTCTCGCCGACAACACACCCCACTCATCGACTCAAAACTCTCCTAAGTCGGCAACCCGGAAACTCCAGCCCAGACGGATAGTCAGACGAATTACCAGCCGACCATCCATGCCCACTCCCCGATGACTCAAGCGGACATATGGTCACCTATTTTTCCCTGACGTCCGCACACCGGTGACTTAAGCTCACGCACGCCAGCTATTCCCCACTCCTGACGACGGATAGTCAACCTGTTCGAAACGTCGAGCCACTCATCCTCTCCAAGCGCTATAGTTCTCCTGAGAACTATATGCCAAGAAAGATAACAAACAGTCCTTTTCAGGACTACACTCCTCCAAGAAAGATTACCGAGTCAGAGTCCTGTTCAGGACTCCTCATACCTCTCTCTCTCTCACACACATGGTGCAACCGCAAACCTACTGTATATTACAAATCAATTATAAACATTTACAACAAACGTAGAAATATATGTTGGAAACAGAGGGGTCTACTAAAAAGCAATGCTTGTACCAGTGTGAACACCATAAATGATACTTGGGAATAATGAGTAATTAAATGAACAATTTCGTAACTGTTTTTTTTTCTTCAGATCAAGTACTTGAAGCTGAATCCAAAGGGAGCACGTCTTCCAAGCAGGTGCATGCGGAATCATCACCGAGTAAGAAGGGGGATGTAGTGACACTCAGGGTCTGCGAGCATTGTGTACACATGATGGAGAAAAGGTTGAAGATGGTCCGAGAACGCAATTCCAAACCAGTCATTGTCCAGTTGTACCAGGTAATCTCATGAATTGAAGAATTGTTTTGCTGCTTCGGATCGGTCGACTTGATGAAATCCCATTTGCCTCATTCAATAATTCCCAAAATACCATTGATTAGGGAATGTGAGCATGATCTAATAGGTATATCCATCCATCACCAGTATTAAGCAACCATGAAAAGTTTGATTGAAGTTTAATAAGTTTGAAGCGAGAAGCAGCCAGTTTATTCTCTTTTTTGCAATACCTCAGCAACTATCGTGCATCAGTTTCCATCATCATGGCTGGATGAACTTTGACTTAAATGACATTCTATTAAAAACACTTTTATAAGGCAAGCCAGATTTATGTCAAGTTTTGAAGCGGTATGCACTAGTTAAAAAAGTTTCTTGGAATCAGGAGGATCAAAGGTCATCCTGATAGGAGTGTCGTGGTCGAGTGGTTTAAGGCGCTTGACTGGAGATGCGAAGGTCGAGGGTTCGAGTCCCGACACGGCACTAATATCCTTTGGCAAGATATTAACCTGCACTTGCTACTCTCCACCCAGGTGTTAAATGGGTACCCGGTAGGATGCGACCGTCATTGTTGGTCAAACAGTTTTGAGCGTTAATTTACACTTGGCTGGAATGCTCCCCAGGGAGTGGAGATTGTGCACACATTGTGTGCGGGCAATTATTGAATCCAATGACCGGGGTAATAATATACCTGTAAAGCGCTTAGAGACGTCATTGATGTATTAAGCGCTATATAAAAGCGGAGTTATTGTTATTATTTTATATATTGAAGTGATTTAATGAGAAAAAGGTTTTTACAAAAATGTTATTATCTTATTGTCATCTGTGATGAAGGCAAATTGTGTAATAATGTTTGCATTTTTTCCTTCTCTATACAGAAAATGATTGAAGTCAGAGAGCAGATTTTAAGACAGCTTCCTATATATGAGAAGACTGCTGTTTCCATTTTGTAAGTATTGTGCCAGCAATTGAACTCATTGCTGATTTCATCATTATAAAAATTAAGAAATATTGGAACTGAAGGATTATTGATTCCATTCCTTATCAATTAAAACTTTTAAAAACATTTCACTTTTGTGTTTGTTGTTCTATCTTTAACCCTTACTGTACTGGGGGGGGGGGGGGCCTGGGAGGCCCCCCCTCGACATTTTCGGAGATTGCGCCGCAACCGCTTGGAATTTTGAATTGTCGTTTCATGACTTTTTTCCCTCAAGTCTTACGCACATTTTGATACCATTTTCGTCGAAATCGGATATACCTGTAAGGCGTTACATAACAATTAGTATGCGCATGTCATCAAAAAAAAAAAAAAAAAAAATTGCATCAAAATTTGCATAAATTATCATTATTAATTACATTAAAATAACTTTTTTGTGTTAGAAAAGAAGTTTCATATGAATAATGGGTTTCAACATTAAAAAAGTGGAGTTTGACACGTTTTCTGTAAAATGCATAAAATTAGCGCATTTTGCATAATTAATTAGGCTAACGACAAAAATTTGCATATTCGTAAAAAACTAATTATACCATCTTGTTCCTTACGTAAATATCTACAAACATGCAAATTTTTGGTGTTCATCGGACAATCAACGGGCGAGATCATAGGGGAGGGGCCTCCCAGGCCCCCCCCCCCCCCCCCCCCCCCCCCAGTCAGTGGGTGCTCAAAATAGCCCAGTACAGTAAGGGTTAATCAGTTTTGTGTAAAAGTGCTTAATAGGAATAAAATATTATTATTATTATAAATTGAATTGAAGTGCCAGTTACAGTGATTATTTACTTTTGTTTGTCAGCAGGATAAAGCTAAAGCTGTGTAAAATCCTGTCTTTAAAATTATACTTAGAATTATCTTTTCTTTTTCTTTTTTCTTTCAGAAATGGTGAAGAAGAATATTCTTATGAAAGAGCAGAGCGAGAGAGAACAGTGCTTCTGAAATATTTTGATGCTCTAGATCTATTAAGGTGAGCAAAATCTCTGATTGAGGGATGTTGTATAAATTACGAATTTTGTTTAGCCTGCAAGTCAAACAAATTGAGATATTAGCCATGTTTCTGTGGCAATTAATTCCACCCTAAAAGGACTTACGTTCATATCAATGTTTCCAGTAACTCCCTTTGTTTCTTTTAAAACTTATGTTAAATGTTAAAGTATTAATATATCTGTGCATTGTAGATACCATGTTCATGATAGAAATATGCCCCATTCTCATTTTAATAGCACATTATTTATTTGATACTTATAATGCTACACTTCTAAAGTATTCAGATATGAATTATTACATTTTGGGGGCACTACATGAGAAAAAGCAATGACTGTTTGTTATTCTTCATATTTTTTCTACATTCCATCTCCAGCAAAAAGATATACTCCCTTGGTTCAGGGACAGACAAGACTTTATCTTCCGCTCAGATGAAGCTCAGGAGGAACATCCGAACAGAGGTCATTCGCTTCCTCCAAGACCACATGCTTGGGCTTGACCCTTTGCCCTCTGAGAAAGAGGTCATCCAGCTCAGGGCAGAACGCAAAGCAGCCATTGCCAGGAGACTGGAGGAAGAACGCCAAGCAAGAGCCAGGAGGGTGCAGGCGGAAGCTCTAGCCCTGGAGAAGTCGGCACAGCAGAGGGCGCAACAGCAACAGCAAGCAGAGGCAAAACTCTTGGACAGCCCTCAGAGGGGACACGAGCGAAAGTCCAGCTGGGGTCTGCTGAACAAGCTCAAAGAGCAGGCGCAGGAAGTTGGGGCTGGCATGATGGTAGGGCTGACGTCCAGTGGGAGCGAGGGGAAACTCCATCAGTCTCCCTCGGGATGGAAACCCAGTGCAGTGAGTCAGGACACCGTCCAGGCTTTGTCCGATGATCCTTTGATCCAACAAATGAACATCATCAGCAGTTACCTCAATCAAGCTCAAGAAGCTGGACGATGGGACGAGGTGAACATGCTGGAAGCAAACCTCAAGGATCTTCAGTTAGCGTACAGACAGGAGCAGGCCGGAAGATGAGAACTTGGGGAGGTCATCTGGGATTATGATAAAGGAAGTTCAGGAGCCTTATTCCATCACCAATTGGGACATATTACCTGTGTTAGTAATAGATAATAAAGAGAAGGTGCAATATATTTGTAGCTTAGCAATATTAGCAGTAGTCTCTACCAAAACCAGGCTGTCACAGGTTCAACATCAAGTCCTTGTGCCAATGCCCTGTGGCTAGGCATTTATTATTGATTGCTTACCGGTAGTACAATGGATAATGGTACTTATCTGTTGATTAATTGCTACTGTATGATCATAGATTTGCTTTCATAGCATTGTAGGTAAAACAAATAAAAATCACATGGTCTCTAAATTCTAAGAACAAATTGAACTTGTAATATGCCCCATCTAGAGTTAACAATCTTTAAGAGGTTTATGTGGTAATCCAGATGTACATGTCGGCATTGCTAATCAGAAAATATTATTAACAAGGAAATCAAGTTGAATTTGCACGACTTTATGTCCATTCTGCCAATTACGTCATTTATTGTGCTGCCAGTATGCGAGGAGCTTTCATCTTCCAAATTGTGTGTGTTAATTTGCATATATATGCTCATAGCTTGTTTCAGATTATGATACATCTAATTGCCAGTAACAGGACAAAGACTTTCTACATGATGAATCTGTATTAGATTCACAACCATTGTATGAACTATTAGAGAATAGGGAGCTATTCCAACCATTCACTGGAGATTTTATGGAAATTTGAAATGTGCCTTTTATTTTTGAAGAGCAGGAGATACATTGTATATGATTTGTATTTTTTCTATGAATATGTATTTTGATTGAAATATCATAAATATGTACTTAAATATAGCTGAACATATGGATATTATTTTATTCATGTATGAAAAGTTTTTTTTCTTTCTTCAAATCTTACAGTTGGGATTTATTTGAGCGCATAAGCTATACTGAGAAAAAAAACTATAAAAGCAATGCTTTATTTGCCTTGTATTATGATACATTTTGTTAACTTTTATATTTCAGTGTTATAGGGTGGTATTCCGGTAGCGCGTACTAAGTTAGCGCGTACTACTGGTAGTTAGTCCACACTTTTATGGAGTGCCTGTTACCAACTCATTTACCCTGTACAGATTATTTTAATCCTTCAATGAAAAGTGTCCACACAATTAATTTTGCAATGAAATGGGAAGAAAAAGATAAAATGAGTATGAACTGAATTTCAACAAAGTCTTTGGTAATTGGTAGATTATCTTTGTCATGAATATTGAAGGAGGAAGATGAAACCTAGCATTCCATAGAAGTGTGAACTAAAATTCTTGTTTAGTCTAGACTTTAGTCCCGGCTTAACTGATGAGAATACCACCCATAATGTTTAACAACCATTTAGCCTATATATTTTAATGAGGATGAAGAAATGATCTGTGAGATCAGACTATTGTCTTTCGATTTCATCATATTTTTTTCGCTTGCAAAGCAATTCTTTTTTCTTGTATATTTGCTTATTATTTGTGATTATATCATAAATGTGACCTGCTGCCTTAGATTACTATTCTGACCATTACGTAACTTTATATAAACCCTCTGAAATCTCATATTATATCAGTTATTTTATAACTAGTATGTACTCAGAATTTGGGAACAAGGAGCTTGCTGGTTATTGATGTTGACATCAAATTGATATGAACATCATTTGCAATCGATTTGAAGGGGGTGTGGGATAACACTAAATAGAAGCACACAGTAAGTCCTACCAATCATTACATGCTAACAAATCACTGCTGAAACACCTGGGGAGTGATTCACAAAGATCCTAAGTTGAACTTATCTCCGAATTGGACTTAACAATTATGGAAAGCAGTTAGCATCTATGAAAATATTTTGTAAAAGTTATGTAAAATGTTGATTGAAATCATTCATATGTTCTATTATCGAGGAGATTTCATGTTCTTGATGAAAAAGTCTAGTAAAACACTTGAATTTTTTGCTTTTGAATATATATTTTTTTAGGATCTTTGTGAAACACCCCCCTGGTATGATATCTTTTTGAGGAGATGGAGATTATTTAAAGTAATATTAGAGGATCATTGATGAATCTTTCCTTATCAATTTACTGATGCAAATAATGTTGTAAGTCTACCATTTTGTTTTCTTCTCTCAAGATTTGGAAACCAGAAATAGGATAATTGGTCTGTTAGATGTTATGTTTTAAGTGAAAGACATTTAGCGATAATATATACATGTATATCCAAGTTCTGACAACAGTACATGTATTAACATGAAGGGAATTAGATTAAGTCAGTTAACAAGTAAGATGTGAGATGTATTTTCATGCTAGGGTGATTTAATAAGCTTGCCGTTTAAAAACAGCAGTAATTATATCAATGATTTTAATTCCATTATACTACTTTTAATTATCATGTCTATATCTGATATAAACTTTAAAATCCTATTTAACATAATATTTTGTATCCCGACGGAGGAACTGATTCAGTGTTCCTTGACAGACATATACCCTTAAATTTTACATCAAATACATTTTTGCTGTCATTATCAATGAAATGTGGTTAATATAGTTGAGCCTTGGAAATGCAGATATCCACTCCCACTATCTATTAATTTTGAAAGCATCTTTTTACATGCTAGAATCTAGCTGTAGTATATAGATCTACAGCTTCTATGTCAACTCTTATGCTTGTTTATGAATGAGTCGGGCATTGCATGATTGGGGATAGAGTCTGCATTACGTTCAATTCAATTCAAAACTTTATTTCTAACTCATTTTAAAAAGCAAAAATGATCTTATATACATTATGATATACATACAGAATAACAAAACAAAATACATAAGTAGAAAAAAAATCATGAAAACAGAGTATAAAAAATGACTAACTGTATAAAAAAAAAAAATGTTACTCAGGGTCAGGTACAAACTTGACAAATGCATATATAAGTAAAGAAATATAAAGAAAAGGAAAAGGCGTGCATTATTCATGCAGACTTAAAAAACAAAAACATGGATTGTCCTCAATACAGGCTATAGTGTGAAACGCATAAATACATGAGAGATATGGGGAATGCAAGGCTTAATTACTATTGTGATTTTTTTTGGGTATACTTCTTTCACTCTCAACTTTCTGATCGTTAAGTCTGGCTTGCAAACAAGTTTTAAGCCATTTACTCAAAAAATATCTTGCCATTATTTAGTAGTGGCTTAAGGTGAAAATTGTATCTCTGTATGTTCCATTGAATTAAAAAAATGGATTTAAATAGTGTCATTAAATCCAAGACCAAAGACAACTGTATATGTTTACTCATTTTCCTTTCTTAATGGAAGAACAGAAGATGAATGAATAGACATGCTTATAAACATTGATCTGGAATTATTATAACTTTATATTTCAGTCATGACTATATAGGAATGCATCTCTTTGTTTGTACAATATATCTTTCTCTGTCTCTGTCCATCTTTATTCTGATCCGTTTATACTTTTTCATTCATAAGACTCTATAAGACTCATTGAGAAATTTTAAACCACAATTCTATTAAAGGTATTACGAAGTTTTGGTATGGGCCGGGTCATGAATTTGGTTCAAATTAACATATTGGGGGCATATGCGTTCCTACAATATTCATTGATCGTTGTCCCGGGTGAAATCGAGTCTAAAGTTATGAAATTATAAATAATAAACTCTTTATGTTGTATAGCTCCCTCTCAAGGTCAAGATATCAATTTAGCTATGAAACAATGTTTCTTGACTAAAATCGACCGATTAGCTATTTCCGTTTGGAAATTATATATCACAACTACATATTCAGATATTTTCATGGTCGCAGCTACCCTTGTACGGCCGTAGGCGCTATTTGAAATTTATCAACATTTACCGGGAGCACCGGTAAATTTTAATATTCAATTTTTCTCAAAAACAGAACTGTTTTAGGGGTTAATTTTTGGGGGGCTTACATCCACAGGGACATCCAAATATATCAAAATTGTAAAGATTCACTATCCACCCAATTTTCAAAATTTCCCAAAACTTTGTAATACCTTTAATTTGTCCATTAATTACTGAAACTTTCTGTAGGCATGTCTTTTAAATTTTTCTCTTCGATGAGCCTGATGTTCATTAGATTTCTTGTGAAAAGCTATTATACAAGCTAATTTTCAACAAAAGGACTAGTAATAAAGCAGCAAGACCCCAAAACTATTTCAAGTTCAAGTTCAAATT
Source organism: Strongylocentrotus droebachiensis (assembly GCA_035222895.1). NCBI lineage: Eukaryota > Metazoa > Echinodermata > Echinoidea > Camarodonta > Strongylocentrotidae > Strongylocentrotus > Strongylocentrotus droebachiensis. Next base: position 94,396 of record JAVYIG010003756.1, on the reverse strand, counting down.
TATTTTTGTCTTTCAAAAATCACATGTAACAAAATAGTATGTATATCATCGATTGGCAATTATGGTTTTAGATAACTTTATCTATGATTAAAATGTATGATTATTGGATTTTCAGTTTCTATACACAGTGCAGTGATTAGTGTGCAAATATGTCTAGAAACCGTTTCATATGTTTAGCCAATCAAATCACATGTTCGAAATATGTAAGCGGGAAAAACAAGATGGCGGAAGTGGCTTGCGCATCCTGCTCCGAAGAGCAGAGGAACACGCCCCATAATTTAGTTTTCACCATCCACAGTTATTCAAGTTGTACAGCGAATTATTCTCCAGAGTAAGTATATATCACGTTTTGCGATATCAAATTTATTTTGTGATTTGTTAAGATGGCATTATTAGTCAAATAATGTGGAGCTTTTGGAGCGAAGTGTCGGATTTTGAATGTTTATGTGCCCCATACATTAATATCTGTGTAATGTTTACTTGTTGCCTCAAAATGCGCATTCATGATTAACAATCGAGTAAGAAAACGGTGTTATTATTATTTTTATGATTATTATTATTAATTTGGCATTCACTCAATCACAAGTACAAAGTATAAACCACAATTCTAGACCTAATAAATTAATTATTAATGTAAAACTAGATTAAGAAAAGTCTGAAAATTATGAAGGGGTGACCAAAGTTCGCTGACATTTTAGAACATATCACAAAATGTGATATTCGAACTATGATTTCTCATATTCTACACAAATTTATTTATTTCAATTATTGGACGGCAAAGTTTTGTACTAGAGGTCTACAGATAAGTTCAAATATAAAATTTATCGTCGAAGGATTTCAGAGATCTATCGCGATCTAAAATAAAAATTTGATGTCCGATCGTTCTTCCGCGCTGCATCTTGTGATCCATCAAAAATAAGGTAGGCCTAATAGTCTATCATAATTTGGAAGGCAAGATATCATACAATCAGTAACACTTTTTACTTACAATTTTGAGGAAATCTGCTCTCAAAGTGAAGATTTTCAGACCCTTATCGATAAGTTGATCATTTTTCGGAACGGACACAAAAATTATTGCAAAATTTGCCGTTCTTTTGTCAATATTTTCACAATTTCGTACCCAATTCAAAAGAAAATTTCATCTCTGGGTAATTTTATGTTCCTCTTTCCATTGGTGATATCAGATTTTCGTAATCTTACTGATTTTTTGAGATAGCAAACTTAGGTCACACCACCATAATGGCAATTGCAATCCTCATGATCGTGGCAATGGCAATGCTGAACTCGTTAAACTAAACTCACAAGTAAAATTAATGCCAATTGGGAATGGCATGAAGAGTGCATTTTCTACCTCATTTCCCCTTACCGTCTGCATATAGACTTCATGCATTGTATACCCAGACGTTGTGTGTGTCTGGACAGATTTTTTATGTCTCACTGAGCTGAGACATACCGTAAACAGATAAACAGCTCTGGACAATTGATTTAAAACCACACATAGCTGCATTACTACCCTGGCTGTGTATTAAAACATGTTCGATTCTCAACATTTTTTTTTCAAACACAACTGTATATAACTCAAATGATTTCACTCAAAATCGGTTTAGTGGCAATAGATGACACCTAAATAGCCAATAGCCTACAATTTTTTTTTCAACTCAGTGATGTCTGCCAAACTATTTAACTTGAAATTGACAAGAATTTTCTATTGTGTATCCCTTATAATGCTTGATCTTAACCTATCTCTTATATTTAAGAGAGTGCTGAAAGTTTTGTCAAAATTCAAGCTAGAATAATGTCATTTTCACAATATGCAGCAGTGTAATTTTGATATTGCAAAAACAAAGGTTCCTGTGTCTGGGCACTCTTTCACTTTACACGCAGTTGAGGAATTTGATGTGAAAATAGCATTTTGAGGGTTGTGGATACTGTTTTTACTGCTAATTTGCTTCACTTGCTTGTTTTCCTAGACCTACATGTACATGTAGTCACCTGTAATCATGTATTCACCTCACTCATTTTGTTTGTCTCCTTGGAGTTGGGTCTTTTCTCTTTCCTTCACCTGCCTGTCCCTGCCTTTCCCATAGAGTTTAAAGGCCTAGTCCAATCCAAAAATAATTTGCTTTTAATAGATGCAGAAAAACAAGAGAAACAGAGCAAAAACAAATTTAGTGAATTGGATACCGGTAACTTATAAGGAAAAGTATGAACAACTATGGAACTTCAGCAAATTGTATGTAATGACATTTTTTCCTTAGGTACTCATTTCATTTCCAGTAAGATAATTTATTTAATTTGTATCTTTTCTCGTAGAAATATATTGCAAGATAACCCGAACGATCAGTCTTCAAGATGGTCATCAGACAACAACTGTACACCCCAGGTAGGTGATTTCTCCTAATCAATGAAATGTCAACTTTATTACTCTATAGGAATCCTGGGCCAAATTGATAAATTTTACAAATATGTTTCACTAGATTGTTCCATGTTTTTGCTGATCTATTCAACAAATTTCTTGCTAGGTCCATTAATGATTGATGAACAATTAAATATATACATGTATGAAGATATTTCTGAGGTTAATGTGCCTGAACATGATTGTGTAGCAACCATAGTCATGCATACTTCCGTCAACACAATTATAGTGACTTACACCAGTATCTCTTTGGAATGTGACCTCCAAGGAATGCAGGCTTTGGTCTCAAGTTCTTGGTAAAAAAATAACCTGTTACCTACATTGTTAAGATCAGTTGGGATCATGATGATAATTGAAAAGTTAAAGCTCTTTTTTAGCGGAGGGGCTTAAGCTACTCAAACTTTTGGTAAATAATGAAATGTTGTTTATGTAAACATTATATATCGATGATAATAATAATAATAATAATATGTCTTGTTTACCCAGGGTAGCCTCATCAGTATTCATACTGTTCTCCCTGGGGGCCCTGCGATCATATTATTACCCCGGTCATCGGATTCAGGCTTACCAGATGTCGACTTCAGTGCACTTATCTGACTGACTCCATTCTTTCTGAATCTAAGAATTTTATACATTTTCCCTTTTGTTTTCATTATGGTTATGAGCAGTACATCATCCTCAAGCTAGAGTCATGTTCCTTGGTGGACAGCATCACCTTTGGGAAGTACGAGAAAACCCATGTGTGTAATCTGAGAAAGTTCATCATCTGCGGAGGACTGACGGTAGACCACATGGTTGAACTTGCATCAAGGTAAGGATTTATGATCCCATTGAATACACAGCACAACATCTATCAACAATTTGATAGTGATAGTAGACAGTGATTTAATGTATAAATAATAATAATAGTAATAATAATACTCATTTTTTATATAGCGCTTATTACAATTACTAAGCGCTTCCAAACTTGGAGATTATTACCCCGGCTTTAGCTGTGCTGCCATTACGGCGCTCTAGCGTTTCAAGAATTAATTCTTGCCAGGTACCCATTTACATCACCTGGGTTGAGTGTGGCAAATGTAGATTAATGTCTTGCCAAATTAAAAATGCCAATGGTTTTTGTGCTCTCTGGTCCTGCTGGTTAGGCTTAACTTCATTGTATAGCCTTCAAAGAATGTACTGTTAGGAGAAACATTTAGATGAATTATAGATACAGTGATTGGTGTATTTAGAATACCTAAAATATGATTAATACACTATATGTAATGTGTTTGCGTTTGTTTCTCTTTCCTAGTGGCCTAAAAAATGATAATGTGAAGGAGAGCTTTTCACTCAAGTATGTCGTGAATGGGAATCCAGTGCCTTGTCGTTATATCAAGATTGGTAAGTTGGCAACAGTGGTGGTCGAGAATACACCTTTCTTTATTACACTTTCATGTTAACTCTTCAAATTACCTCTCTAACTTATTGAAAAATATTTCTTATCTTATTTGTATGCTTCATACATATTTATCGTATGATATAATTGTACATGATTTTCTATTTAATTACTTTTGTAAACATTTTATTCATTGTATTTGTTATTGTTTGAATGTTTGTACTTTGAATTTGTATCTTTTTTTAATGCAGAAATAAAATCAATCAAACAAGCAAACAAACAAACAAACAAACAAACTATGAGGCTTTTTTTTTTTAGACAAGTCTTAAAATCTAACAGATGTTGCATCCTATCTGAAAAGAAATATATACCGGTAGATAAAATAATGAAAACTTTGGTCTATGTTTAAATGTAGAAGCATGATCATATCTTAGCTCCTTTTAAAAATATATTTAATACATGTACTGGTATGGTGAATAATCAACAGTCTGAATGTTTTATGTATGAGGTTTTGGGGTTGGTAACATTTTGAATTATCTAGCCTTTGACCCATGTGAAAAATATATTTCTTTCTTTGACCTTGTATTTGAACAGTGCCTCTGCAGTCATGGGGACCTTGCTTTAGTTACAGCATCTGGTATGTAGAACTGACAGGAATAGCTGAACCAGACATGGTACAACCCTGCCTTCTAAGTTATAACGAGGTGGGTGTCATTCTGATAAACAACAAAAAGTAAAACTTCCCCAAGAGAGCAGCAAAATGAAACAGTTGCCCAAATACTGAAACATTTTTTATCATTATTGAAGGAAATTAACCACTTGATTTTCCATATTGTGCAAGGTTGATTTCATTTCCATTGCTTTTCCAAACATGTGGTTAAATGAAATATTCCTTTAAATGGAGAAAGTGAAAAATACATTTCCACGGTGGGTGTATATGTAAAGTAAATGTAAGAAAAAAAAATCATTGATTAAACATTGTTTCTTCTTAAGTATTATACAATTTATTTGTACTATGAGACTCAATTACTTAAGTAATAAATTAAATGATATTTATATATGTGGGCAGTTTTTACTTAGCCTGTTCAGAATACCAAGTATAAGTGTATAAATCTTGTTGTGGCATTAATGTCGTTTGCTTCTATCCTCCAGTATCGAGAAAGCCAAGCCATCAGATTGTGCCTCAAGCACTTCCGTCAGAACAACTACAATGAAGCCTTCCAGAGTTTGCAAAAGAGGTCAAAGGTCAAATTAGAGCATCCACTGCTGACAGAGTTGCATTGTAAACTGGTGAGTGATCCAAAGTGGCATACAGACTTCTAAGGGTTTTTCACAAAGATCCTAAGTCAAACTTAACTCTAAGTTGGACTCAAAAATTATGGAGAGCCATTTGTAGCCTAAAAATAAAATATATTCAAAAGCAAAAAATCAAATATTTTAGACTTTTTATAAATTCCACATCAAGAACATGAAATCTCTTTAATAATAGAAAATATTAATGATTTGAATCAACATTTTAAGCCTTTTAGAATGACTTTTACAAAATATTTTCAAAGATGCTAACAGCTTTCCATAACTGCTAAGTCTAACTTAGAGACAAGGTCAACTTTGTGAGACATCCCCTGGTATATTGTGTTAATGATATGATTGGGCTAAAAGCCTGGTACATACTTTGAGTGCATTCAAAGTTATCTGGAAAATGAAGTGAGATTCAGTTAATGTAGCATATTGTTGGGGGGACTTTGAACCCTTGTATTTATGTGGATGTTTGAAAAGAGTTTGTTTCTGAATAAGAGACCCGAATGGTATTTGTCAACGCTATATCATATGTGAGTAAAGCCTATAGCCAAATGTGTTTAAGGCTGTTATATAATTATCATTTTATATATATTTATCCTTCAATTTGTATCTGTTCAGACACCATCTTTTTCTTAAAGAGCATACATAGCCAGAGAGTTAGTATACTCCTGCAGGAATGTGCCTAAGGTGCACTATCAATTAAGGGTACTGAACTTGGGATTTGTCACACTGGTTATTCTTGGTGTTTTACACCAATGCTCTCTGAGTGTGAGTGCGAGTCAATATTTTGTCACTATATGGGGGTTGGTTCCCTCTCTAGATCTGAAGATAGATTGACATCCCTTGCGAGCTGCTAACATCCGTCTTTCATTTTCCTCTTCAGGTGAGAGAAGGAGACTTTGAGAGATGTGAACAGATCATCGACATGGCATCCCAGGACAGCCTCTACAATATGTACATCGCTAATCAAGACTACAAGCCCCTTTGGAAGCTTATAGCACCCCTCACTGTTGGGGAGGATGAGAGTAGACCTGGTATGAGGGGTGGTCATCAAATGTGTATGGATGTTAATACAGGTACAAACACAGAATATATCTTGTATTTTGTATTTTATTTCAGATAGCTGAACATTTAATTCTTGAATTTTAGGAAAGGTCAATGCACACTACAGTGATTCTAAAATTTATTTATATTTGGTTTGAGTTAGGTATAGTTTTGGTTAAAAGAAATGTAGATATGACTTTTTGAGTTAATGATTACTTCATTCAGGTTATATCTAAATTGCAATTGTAATGTATTAACAAAGCCCACAGGTCTCTCATTTAAACCATCATTGTGCTAGTAAGCATGAGATTGAAATTGATCTATACCACATTTCTCATGCTTTATTGCCACAGCTATTTTGACATGAAGAGTTCAAATGTGTTATAAGTTTTGTTTATTTCTTTTTTTTACAGAGATGATCTATTTATTTGGTGGTTGGGATGGTACTACTGATCTAGCTGATTTCTGGGTGTTTAGCGTCCAGGACAACGAATGGACATGTCTTTCCAAAAACACTGAAGAAGAAGTATGTATAAATAAATATAATTTGTGTAGCTATTTCCTCTTACACTATTTTCTCTTTGTGTTTGTCGTAGTGGTAACAGAATACAGGTAACGCCCTTTCTTTTCAATTGACCACAAACATATCTTTATGAATGTAGATTTTTTTTCTGACTTGTTTTCAAATACAAATCGATCAAATGAACTTTATTTACTGGGTATAAGCCATAAATATGTCCAAACTAAACATATCTTTGTTTGAACATATTGTTCCAAGGAGGTGCCAGTGAAGATATTTAATAATCACTGTGTTTGTCATTACTATTGTTAGGGCTTCAAATGTTGCATAGTATTTTCTGTGCTGCAATCATTTTCTGATAGTTTTTTTTATATTTCATTTTTTGTGGGCCTTTAATGTATTGTCCTAAATTTGTATTCTTTTGTCAAAATTTCTCCCTTTAGGTTACATATCTCTGATACCTATTATTATGTTTTATTATTTGATTCTTCTTTCTTCCAGGGTGGTCCCACCGCAAGGTCATGTCACAAGATGTGTATTGACCCTAGCAGACATCAGATTTTTATCTTGGGTAGATACATGGATCAGACCATGCGTAATACTACACCATTAAAGGTGAGACTTCAAAACCCCATGATCAGCATGATAGATTGCATGATAGATTGCATGTAGCAAGGTTCAGCAAAGAAGGCATTTGGAATTGATAGCTGACCTGTCGAACAATACCATCACAGGTTTCTAAATAATCTTGCATTAAACACTTCTTTGTAGGCAATGCCTTTTCCAAAGAATGTCTGACATGAAATTGAATTTATGTAGTGAGTTTTGGTCACTGTGTTAGAGAAACAGATGCAAATATGAGCAAGTATATGCATAGTAGTGCTATTTCAAGAAAATACAAATAATGTAATTTACCTTTCCATATATAAAATCTATATTCTGTCAGATTTTCACAGTAATACTGCAAGTCTATCTTTGTTATGAAAATTATAACAAATTAGTATTTGTTTTCAATTAAGTAGATTAGACTGATCTTGTAATATAAATACCAGTATACTAATCTTTCCTTGATCTATTGAATTTTCCTATGCAGAGTGATTTCTATGTGTATGACATTGCATCTGCTAAATGGACGTTGATATGTGACGACACAGGAGCAGAGGGTGGTCCTAGACTAATCTTTGATCATCAGATGTCCATGGATTCTGAGAAGTCTACCATCTATGTATTTGGAGGGAGGGTCTTAACAAGGTTTGTTTGTTTTTATCAAAAAAATTACTGTTCTCCAAGTGTAAAAAGTTAAGTGGTATCTGAAGTAGATGAATTTGGATTTCGTAGACTTCCCTGTAGTTTTGCAATGTTTTACAACTTTTTACAGGCTTTGATTAATTAACAGAACCAAACTGCTTGCTCTGATATCTCTTTGACGGAACAAACATGGGAAGGCTACAGTCTTCTTTTTTCATAATTATGTGTTTGAAATATACTCAAAACAATGAGCAGTTAAGGGTGTGATTCATAGCAAATAAGAGTTAACTGATGCTATAGTTAAGACAACTTTATTTTTATTCAGCGTCTTTCTGATATTGGAAGCAGTCACATTCCATATATAGCTGTTGTTTTAGGTAGAAGAGCTTAGATCATTGCAATCAGTATTCTCTCTGCAAACAAATTATGAACTTAAAATTTATTTCCCACATATGATACAAATTATCTTCTGTTATCAAAAATAAGTGTATTTCAATTTACTGTTCTTAAAATGTTATCTGCAAATAGGTTTAGTCATTGCAGAGGAATTTATATGTAGCGTTGATGGTAATTCCGTGGCTGCCATCTTTTGAACTCAGAATATTGCTACAAAAATTTGTGGTATAATGTTTGTCATGACCATAATTATATTGTGTTATTGTTATATTTCTTGAAAGTGCCGAATAAATAATAAATAAATGAATAATTTTGTTTGTTTATGATGCAGTTCTTCCTCATCAGAGGATCGTCCCAGCGAAGGTTCTTTCAGCGGCCTCTACCTCTACCACATACCTACTAACACATGGCAGCTGAAGAGACCTGATTACAGTGCTCACCACCATCACCACCATCATCATCATCATCTTCATCTGCATGATCTGAAACGCAATACAAAGGACATCAAGTCTAGAACGGGACATTCTATGCTCTTCCAACCGGTGAGTTTCAAAGTCTTTTTGCTGAATTGCTGCTTTGCGAAGTCATAGCTATTGATGTAAACAAACTTTCATTTTAGTGTATAATCATGCCGCTGTCTGTTTACAGTTTATACATATTTGAAATCTACATTGAATTAAAAAAAAAAAGTATATTGACCAATTGACCAAAATGATTATTAAAGTTATAAAAATCAAGATTGCGGGGACATGTGTATATTATGTCTATATCTATGTGACCTCATGTTACATATGAATTTAAAATACAGTTTCATCTCTCTGAAGTTACATGTAGCTGCATGTAACTCGGCCATCTGTTGTACGTCCCCTTCACTCACGCTTTCCTTCTTAGTACTGTTTTAAAAAATTCTTCTCTCACATATCAATCAGTAAATAATTTTTTTTTTTTAAATTGTCTTTTTTCCATGCTACAGGAATCCAGGAAACTTTTTGTCTTTGCTGGTCAGAGGGGGAAGGAATACCTCAGTGACTTCTTCACGTATAATATAGATAACGAGGAGATAGAACTGATATCTAGAGGAGGAAACACGGGGCATCCAAGTGGAGGTAAAAATAATTCATATTACATCTGTTTGGAGCCAGAAGGGCTTTAACTTATATACAGTGCGTCCCAGAAAAAACAAAACCGAGAAGTATTGATGTTTTATCATAACTTAATCACAACCATAATTAATGAATGATACATATTTGGAAAGCTTAGAGTCTCCTCTTTTAGTTGATGCTACTCACGTGATGCATATTTCACGCATGAGTGATTAAAAGCAATTTGAAGGAAGGAAACCAAAAAGTAATTTGGCGGGCAGTATCTAAATTTCAAAGAAAAATTAATATTTCTAGAAGGTTCATTTTCTGCTCTTTCATATGATACCTCAATCAAGAAAAATGAGCAAGGAATAACAAAGTTCTGTTTGTTTAAAGTATCCCTTACATTTTCATAATTTTAACAAACAAATTCGTTTTCACTGGGTGCCTGCCGTAGCAAAAAGCAGATTTGACAAAAGACTTAACTCCATTTCGTTGACAATCAGCCATGCATGAAGACTCTCGTCTACGGCTGATTGTCAACGAAACGGAGTTAAGTCTTTTGTTAATTTCGTTTATTGATACGGCAAGCAGCCAGTGAAAACGAATTTGTTTAATAAAATTATGGAAATGCAAGCACTACCTTAAACAAACAGAACTTTGTCATTCCTCGCTCATTTTTCCTGATTGAGGTGTCATATGAAAGGGCAGAAACTCAACTTTCTAGAAATGTGAATATTTCTTCGAAATTCAGATACCGCCCGCCAAATGTCTTTTTGGTTTCCTTCCTTCAAATTACTTTTAATCACTCATGCGTGAAATATGCATTATCTGAGTAGCATCACATGAAAGAGGAGACTCTAAGCTTTCCAAATATGTATCATTCATTAATTATAGTTGTGATTAAGTTATGATAGAATATTGATACTTCTTGGTTTCGTTTTTTCTGGGACGCACTGTACATGTACTTAAAATCAATTCAATGTATTTATTAGTCCAATCTAATTTTTAACATGGATATTTGTTTCGCTCACATGTAAAATAAAGGCTCAGACGTAGTTTACTAAGAATAGAAATGGAATACAAAACATGGATACATTTTGGTGATGACAAAATAGTAATTATACATAATATTGATTTTCATGTGGTTATGGCTTTATCTTGTAATAATGAAGAGTTAATGCCCTTTTGGCTCTGAACAGATGAGTTATACTTTTATCACTTTCCTCCGAAATTCTTGGAATTTGTATATGTATGTACCTCATAGAGTCTGCTGTTCACTCTACCATCAAACTATGACCTAAACTTTTATTTATTAAACATGAATTCTGTTTACGGATTATGCAGAAAGGTTACAAATTTGAATTCTTACGATTTATATATTTAGATGACTAATTGTCCTTTATTATCTCAATTTTTGTTTCCTTTCCTGTCAGTGCCTGTGGCTGGGTTCACCCAGAGGGCGACAATAGATCCTGAACTGGATGAAATTCATGTCTTATCTGTGAGTATATGGATATCTATGCATACTCTCCAATGTATACATACATGTAGTTGGCAATATGACTAAACATCTTAATTATGAAAGTCTGTAGGTGAACAAAGACAATCATCAATATTTGCACTCGCCCACCTGATAAAAATTACTTGTCTATACATCTCTTATGTCTGAATGAAGAATAAAAATTAGACAGATTTTAATGCTCATTAATCCACCTATTGAAACACTGTTCTAAGAACCTTCCCTTTTTGCCCATTGTAGTATTAGTGATTGTGTAATTATTAAGTCTCTGTAAATGGATAGTTGTGGCATATGAAAGAAAGCCATCATTCAACTAGGTAGTGCTAATTATAATAATGATAATATGTCTTCTTTACCCAAGGAAACATCATCAGTATTATTACTGTTCTCCCTGAGGGCCCTGCAATCATATTGTTATGATTAGATGAATTAATATGAAAAATTGGAAACACTAAATAATGCAAGCATTTTTTTTCTTTCCTTTTTATTGTATTTTTTTTGTAGGGTTTGAGTAAAGACAAAGATAAAGAGGACACCATGAAGAATTCATTTTGGGTATACTACATCCAGCAGGAACGATGGTAAGATTTATCATTTATTTCACCTGCTGTCTTGATTATTTGAGCAGTGTATACCTGGTCAGGATACATTTTGGATATGGTTACCTGACAGAAATCTTAAAATAGCAGGCCTATTTGGATAGCGAGGCGTTATATGAATCATATGCGCTAATTGCATTTTTAGAAGTGGGTTATTGATGTAGACAATTGCTCATGTATCCTTTTTAGCTCATTTTTTGTATGTTATTTACCAAATAAAAAAAAAGAAGTCGGTCAGTCACTCACTAGTGTCCGACAGGTGAAGTCTAAAAAGTAAACGGGTTTCCTTGCATAATTTGAATATTAGGACACTGCTAACGTTTAAATTTCACAGATAGGACATATGTGACATATTCGTAATTCTTGCAATGTTCTATAGAATTCGATATCGGCTGCAAATGGCACATAGTACCTTTTAACACCCAAATGGTGACAAATTCTCCATGAGAGCCCACTAATAAGGCCTCATGGATAATTAATTCATAATAAAATCATAAGAGTCTCTTTTCTGCTTTAGAAACCCAAAGTCTACAATTGTTTCTTCTTCTTCTTCTTGTACATATAACATTGAGGCATACCTGTCAATCAGAATGATCATGGTTGATATCATCTGCTGTGATAAGACATTGAGTATCACATTGATATTTGTGAGGGTTTTGGACATGCTGGCATTTCAGCTCAAATTTTGAGATGTTCTTTTAGTTCTTTTAGTTGACAGCATTTCAGTGTAAATTTCTGAGTATAATTTATTAGTTGAGTTGGGTGTCATAGAATATAGTAGGCACTTTTCTTTCTCTTTGAATGTTTTGGGGTAGTTGATGCATCATAGGGAGTTTCACTAGATTGCATGTACAATGGCATCATTGAATTCATTCTTCTGTATCACCAGGTCTTGCGTGTATAAGAATGAAAACAATGACCAGCAGTACTGGAAACAACAGCAGCATGTGGAGCCTTGTCCGAGGTATGCCCATCAGCTCGTTTACGACCATATTCACAAGAGGCACTATCTATTTGGTGGTAACCCAGGCAACCATAACAGACAGCGCCCTCGCTTGGATGACTTCTGGTCGTTGGAGGTGAGTTATTATTATTACTATTTATTCAGCAAAAACAAAGAAAATCATTGAATACAAAATAAAGAGTACATTTGGAAAAGTGTCACATGGATGCCGGGAAAAGAAAAAGATTAACTAAATAGCTGTAACCGAATGTCCTCTTTTCTAATCCATGTGACTTTACAGAAATGGTCAAATATATTAAAGTTGAGAGTGACCAGGAATAACTCGATGCCTGGATCTTTCTTTCTTTACCTTGTAGACATATTACAGTTTTAAACATTCTGAAGCTATTAGTTTATTTATCAATTCACTGTCATTGAAATCTGTACCAACAATGAGCTGGTGCATCCTCCTTTGTAACCTTTTATTTCATGATGTATTTTTTTTTTTCTTGTTGTATACCTCTCCCTCAAAATAAAAAAACATATAACATGAATATAAATATACACGTGTAACATATAACTTCATGAATCTGAATCTATCAGTGATCTCATCAAAATTTTCATTTGTCAAAATGAAGTCCTCTTGCTGTAAAAATAATTCTTTACTTGTATATGCCAAACTATAGCTTTGTAGACCCACTAAAGAAGAGTTGGTGAGGCGTTGCAAGTACCTGATACGTCGTCATAGCTTCCAGGAGACGGCCATGGGGAACCCTATGATGGCCCTGTCCTACCTGCAGAGAGACCTGGCAGAGATGGTCAATCATTCTGACCCTGAAGAAACCAAAGAGGTCAGTCTTGCCTGTGACCTGCATTTTGTAACTGTATAGCATCGCAATTAGATGGGAGGTGCCACACATCATACTGTTTCCTTATTGAATCGTCTTGATTCTGAATGCTGAAATTAAAAAATAAGTATGATCAGAAAGAATAATAATCTAAGCACAATTCAAGGTCTCTTTTTTTTCTTAGCGTAAGGATTAATTTGTCACAGTAATCTTTTGTGTAGAAATATGAATATGGAAACATTTTAATCCTTAAATTGACAATATAAGCAAATGCTAAATTAGGATTTTGAGGATTATTTTAATCTACTAAAAAATATGGGTGAGACTGTTCATTACAAGGAGGGGGTGGAGGGTATTATCTGCAGATCACTGTCAATTAAAATCATATATCCTTCTAGTTGTAAGAGGTTAAGACTCTGTATATGTTGGTGGTAACAAGGGAATTAATGAGCCTTGTCAATTCTTGAATCATTTTATTGCAGTTCCAGCTGCTAGCATCAAGACTTTTCAGCCCTGGTTTAGAGGTACCAGAACACCTTCTTATGGGTCAATGCACCGAAGATGCACCTCCTTTCTATGCCAGCAGAACACAGGTGAGTTCCTGTTAGGTCACTTCACAGGAATTAAAAGAACAGTTACAATTCTTTCATCCAAATATTTACATAATGTAGTGGTGGTTATTTTTTACCTGACTGCTAAGAAAGCATAAATACTTGATAGTAAGCAACCAGAGGACCGACGGCTTTAGGACCGACGGCTTTAGGTCCTCTCCGAGAGACCTGGTAATGAGGATTAATGTCTTACCATGGGGCACTAGCGCATCTTGGTTTTGAACCACTGCTCTACCAACTGAGCTACGTAGGGCTTTTATTTTGTACTTCCAACAACTCAGTACAACATATGTAATGATGTGTTTTAAACCTGAATACTTTCACAATACATTTTGATTCCCTGTGTCAAATAAAAACTGGTGTATTTACCAGCTTGCCATTTTAAGTAATCAACTATGTGTAAATTTCTACTGGTATTCAAGTATGTGCTATTCAACCTTTTTTCCATTTCTATGTCTATTTCAGCTGTATGATACCTTAGTGAGCTTCTTCCCTGTGGACATGTCACAGCCACACGACAACCTCATTGACTGTATACTGTGATCTCAAGCTTTGATCCATACCCCAGCCATGTGACCTTTGACCCAGGGCAATGGTAACTTCACCAGTGATTCTTCAATGTGACCTTTGATCCAGGAATGTGAAATTGGCTGTTAAGATGGAACTTTGAACCTGGTCACTTGATCCTGTGTTGTGACCTTTGGCCCAGAGGTGATTTAACGACGTGTAACTTCACCCTTGATTTAGTAATATATAACCTTTGATCCAGTAATGAGAGATTGGTTCTGAAGATGTAATCCTGGATCTTGCCATTTGATCCATGATCCAGTGATGATTTTCTTGATGAAACCATTGTTTTCTGAATGTCTTGATACTATTAAAATACTTATTAAGATGGCGAGAACTTCCAAACATTGATCTTGATAGCCAACCAACAGGAGCAGCAACAGAGATGAATGGAATGACCTCCTTGTCATTTACACTCTCCAAATCAGAGAACTATTCTGAGCTTGTGGTACATATTGTTATTTACTCATTTATTGCATACTGTGAATATCATCATTAATTGTAGTACAAAATTTGACTACCTTTATTCTCATCATCATGCATAAACCATTACATAGGAGATTTTTACATGGGGGAGGGTGTATATTCTTAAATAGGGGAATTGTAGGTCCTCTTGACCTTCAAAGATTCGATAAATTTGTACTTTTAAAGTTTACTGTAAGTGCTATCCCCCGGGGCATTTGCACGAAATTACAATACTGTGTGACTCATCTACATTAGAAACAACTGCTGTTGATGATACACAACATGCTGAAATCATTGTTTTACCTCAAATGATTATCTTTTTTTTTTTCTTATTTAACCTATAATCGTAAGTGAAGGCGCTAACACCTCTGCAGCATTACCACAACATTTATGTAAATTTATTTGATTTATTTTTGTGTTTCAAACCTTGCCATTTTAGTGATAAATTATGTTTGTTTGTACTGAGAGAAATATAAAGAGCTGAGTGATTGAGCATTTATTCTGGTTTGGGTTATAATTCAATCGTTTTCTAGATCTTTGCATGAACCTATTGATATAATGTTGGTTAAATATGTATTCTTTCATTAAAAAACATTTAAAGCAAATATATATGAGTATACATTTAAATTCATATCTACATGCATTTTTTCCACTTCTAGTATTTAACGGGAAAAAATAAAATAAAATAAAATAAAATAAAAATAATAAACATGATTATTAGCAGAAGTGTTTGTTTGCAAACCCGAAGGTAAAAGTAACATATTGGCTCTTTGGATACTATGACACAGGTATTAGCAGAAGTGTTTATCTTAAAACCTGAAGGTACAAATAATCTATTGCCTCTTTGGATAAAACAAAATGGGAAAATGAATCAATGTTTTAGTTACGCAACTTTACTCAAGCATGTTTTTCTTCAGGGAAACACATGTTTGATAGTTGCTGGTTTAAACTGCAGAGAAGTCTAAGAACATTGTCAATATTATCTTATTCCTGTTTGAATTTGTAGCTCTTTATGTCTTACTTTCATTGAAGAGGTACAGGCAATAGTGAGAGACAATGCAGTAAGCCACTTCAGACATACTGTCCGCTCGTGGGCAGATAAAGGCGATTTGTACAAAACTGTAAACCCTTCAAGGCCACTGCTAGATATGTTTTCATGAAAGTTATGTAATCATTATTCCTCATTTATGCAATGCCAGTACATTCTATGATACAAAGGTTGATGTATTCTTGTCAAGAAGGGCAAACAAAAGGTTCATGAAGCGACCACTTTGGCAGCGATTATTTAAAATGGACAAGGTGAGATGTCTCCATGTGTAAAAGATCTGTGGATATTTGGGGGTCATTTGCACAAGTGCTATATCGAAAGTGACTTTTTAATTTCAACATAGATTTATCACATGCAGGGGCAACATTGATAAGGTCATTTCTACCTAAATGCATGACTGTGATGCTTATGCTTTTTAGAGTAGTAAGCTTAGCTGATGATTAAAATTGCATTAATACAGATTGTTCTTACTCCTATCATCACATGCCAGTGAGTACACTTCTTCAACAAAACATGTAGGACTAGATTTCAGTGAATTTATGATTATATTTTTTGTGATTGATTTAAATGCAAGTTGGGGGTTCCTTTGACTGGATAAGATCAAATTGATATTTTGAGATTATTGACCTGATGACAAAATAGGCCCAAACAGAATTCAATAACAAAATTCTCCAAATGTTATGAAATGTCAACTAATGATATCTGCTAAGTTTTGGTGATGAGACACGTTTTATTTGCTGAATTATTTTCTTAACAAACATGGACTTTCCAGAAGTTAGAAGCTAATGATTTCTATGTAGTCTAAGACACCTACATGTACAATAAGTGCTGCATTGTCCCTATGTATGCACTTATACGTGTGGGAACTATTGAGAGTACTTGCTTTTCTGAAAATGTTATTTTTGTTTACATTGGTTTTCCTACAATGATAATGCAGTTACTCTCAAGATAACATTAGATTTTTCACGACTCACCAAAACTTGATACTGCTTGAAAATGATTCGTGAACAATGTGCAAACAAAACAAGGATGTTGGATTACCAATTTCACAAAAATGTCATGATTTCTTTATGATCATTACCTATTTAATTTTCACATTGTAAGGTATTAAAGCAACAGATAAATCACAATTATAATGTTATTTAGCTGAATAGTAACCTTTTCCCTACTATATTGAGAATGTCAGTATTTGAGAAATGTTGCTGCATGGGAAGTTAGCATATTGATGTGCTTTTATCAATACAGACTATATATATATTGTTTTGCAGG
Source organism: Strongylocentrotus droebachiensis (assembly GCA_035222895.1). Classification (NCBI taxonomy): domain Eukaryota; kingdom Metazoa; phylum Echinodermata; class Echinoidea; order Camarodonta; family Strongylocentrotidae; genus Strongylocentrotus; species Strongylocentrotus droebachiensis. The sequence continues at coordinate 77,141 of JAVYIG010003756.1, read as the reverse complement.
TTATAACCTAATTTCTTAAAAGTAGATCAGAAGACAAACAAAATAAGAGATCTCATTTACATTATGCATAAATATGTTATATTTTTATTGGATTGGGGAGAGTGTGTTCAGCAATTTGCTCGCCAAAACCTTGGATTGTTGATCTCCATACATTGACTGTGACTGATATACAAATGTATGACATTATTGTGAGAATGTGGCTATTTACAGATGGAACTAACAAATATAAAAGAGCAGTACTGATATTTTATCAAAGATTTCATCGAGTTGCAAGGTGTTATTTATTCATGCTTTGTGCTGTGAGAATGAGGACAGAATATGAAAAACACAATGAATTAAAGCCCCACTGCAGCTACTTCCGCCCTCTTTATAGCAAACAATGCCTAATCGGTGACAGTTGTTCCCCCATGGTCCCCTTTTTCTTATGTTAATTGATAGCTGATTTGATGAGATAACCACCCGTCAGTGACCATGCAGGGAGGTCTGGCCAAACTAGTGCAGATAGGGTTTTAAATTGTTTCATAACACAAGTCGAGACACAAGTCGAGACACAAGTCAAACACAAGAAAGTCTACTATGTTCAGCTTACTGGGATTGCGCTATCATCTTTATTCACAAATGTTGACAAACGATCATTAAATTCACTGCATTAAATTTCCAATTGCCAAAATTACACAATGTTTATTACTTTTCTTCCTATTATTATTACTACAAACATATAATAGCACCAAGGTTTGAAAGCTCACTCGGGAATAAAATGTCAACAATTCATCATAATAAAAATTGTTGTGCTTTGACGTATTACCATGCAACAAGGTCATGCATTTGTAATAACATATATACATAAACATTCGCATAACCTCTCTTTCAGCCTTTTCACACACAGCTAAAATTCATCGTATCTAGAGATGATTAGTATAAACGTGTTTAACTCAACAGTTTTAAACATGTTTATAGAAAATTTTCCCTGTGTGAACATCATTTATACGAAATTGGGATAGATACGAAGTCGCGATTCATACGCCGCTAGAAGCAGGCTGCAGATACCGGTACGAAGTTCGCATCTAGAGAGCTTGACATTTTGTGTGTGAAAGGTTTTTCGTGTTTAAACGTGTTTAAACTGGACGGAGCGAGCGCTCTGTTTGATATGCCCTGACCTTCAATGCGCAATGGCACTACTGCGCATTTTACGAGCAGTAGTTAATCACGAAACGATTAACGATCGCAACAATATTTCTGTGTGTGAATGATGTCGTATGTACAGGTGATTAGTTTAAAGCCCTTTAAAGGTAATACAAAGTTTTGGTATGGGGTCATGAATTCGGTTCAAATGAACATAATTGGAAGCATATGCGAGCCTACAATATTCAGTGATCATTGTCGCAGTTGAAATCGAGTCTAAAGTGATGAAATTGTAAATAAACTCTTTATGTTGTATAGCGCCCTCTCAAGGTCAAGATATTAATTTGGCTATAAAACAATGTTATTTGACTAAAATTGACCGATTTGCTATTACCATTTGGAATATATATATCATAACTGCATATTCTGAAAATTTCATGGACGCAGCTACCATCGTATGGCTGTAGGCGCTATTTGAAATTTATCCAAATTTACCGGGAGCACCGGTAAATTTGTATATTCAGTTTTTCTCGAAAGCAGAAGTTCTCTAGAGGCTAATTTTTTGTGTGCTTATAAAACATCCATAGGGGCATCCAAATATATCCAAATTGTCAAGAATTACTATTCAGCCAATTTTCACAATTTACCAAAACTTTGTAATACCTTTAAACTAATCATGTTTATAGAATTTTAGCTGTGTGTGAAAAGGCTGTTTGGGTTATTAGTATAAATATTGCACCAGGTTTTGAAAGCACATTCAGGAAGTAAATGCAAACAGCAACAAAATAAAAACAAGATAAGTTTTTGATAATTTGTGCAATTCCCAGGTACATAATGTCATGCTATTGAAATTGGAAAGCCATACTAAGTTGAATACAAAATATACCAGTTCAATTACCAATATAAACATTTGCACTTTGGAATACATAATAAGTACCCTGTATTTTCATTATACATAAGCCGCAAAAAATACTACAATACCCTGTATTAAGTTGTATTTGTGCATTTGAACATGTTTATGGAAAATGCTGTATATGTATACATAGTTATATGAAATGTAGCTTCACAAATAATGGACAATTCAAAGGCATAGCACTTTGTCTTGGGTTAAACACACACGCTATTGTATTCTAGGGTTGTATTCTGAATTAAAAACAAACTTTTTAATGAATCCAAAAGATATCAGGACATTTTTCTCACTTTAATAAAAAATGCAAACTCACCCACTATCCAAACACATCATTTCATTCTGAACTTGTTATTGATTAAGAAAACAATATCATCCACAATAACTTAACCCCACTTAACAACCAAACCATATGTACATGTACATATCTAATAGAACAAGTTTTACAGATACTAGGTTATTTACGCTTGAATATGTTGAGTTTATAAAAAACAGTTGTTTGGTATACTCCATTTAGATCAAGTTTTAACCAGGCATCTGGTTTAATTCACCATGATATGGGCAACAAACCTTAAACATGATTCGGGAAATTAGAATCTGACTTTGCTACTACTCAACGTCAATTTCAACAAGATAAAAAAAGAAATCATACTTACAGTAAGTAATTTTCATCTGTAGAATGACAAAATGCACTAGAAGTTTTTAATTATCAATATAATACTTACAAATTACTTGTATATTGACTAAAAGAAGAGTTCAATGGAAATACAAGAGAAAGTGGAAAAATGCAGCCCCTTGAGGTCTTCAAATTCAAAAGCTCGTTCAGATCGATATTGTGTAGTAAACTGCCGCCAAAAAGCCATGTTAAAAAAAAAAATGTCAATGAATAACAACTGCGCGCAAAACAAAGGTGCTGCACATATTCAGTAAGCTCTGTACTATAAGATACAAAAATGAGTAGCGTATTTAATACACTTTACGTAATCATAACAAAACGCCATGGTTTTGCCACCCTATATCCGAACAAGGCTTTAGTCCTTAAAGGTAAAGACCAGTATTGGAAACGCCCCAATTTCAAAAAATGAAACGGAAGCTCTCATTACCAATCATGTGAAAGAATATGTTTTGACTAATACATGACGATAACAAATTTGCCGGGAAACCGCCTACTAATTCATATATTTGGTAAATTTGTTTCTCTGATGGTCGTGTGAGAGATATAGGGTAGTCCCATATACATCTTTCTGTGTATAGTGCTTGTAACTTTACGAAGAATGAGCCAAATTTCTTATCATTTTGATGATTCCAGAACCTTGCAGATGCTAGATGCTAGATGATCGACCTTTTCTGATCGATTCCACAACGTTTCTTTCACAATGCAATCGCATGACCATTACTGGTCTTTACCTTTAAAAGTGAGGCAATTCAAATGCCATTGTTAGATTGCATAATCCTTGTAAAATTGCGTATAAAAATTGCATAGATATAACTGGTCGACCGTCATTGTTGGTCAAACAGTTTTGAGCGTCAAGTAACGCCTGGCTGGAATACTCCCCAGGGAGTGGAGATTGTGCACACAATGTGTGCGGCCAAGCATTGAATCCAATGACCGGGGTAATAGTATATTTGTAAAGCGCTTAGAGACATCGTAGATGTATTAAGCGCCATATAAAAGCGGAATATTATTTTTACAATACAACTTGATTGCAGTGTAGTTCAACTTCAAACTTTCTTATAACTTACATCATTTATGCTACCAATTTTCGTTGTATAAGGAAGTGGGTAAACTCTTCGGTTCTCAATACTTTGGGAACCTTGACCTGCATGGTAGAGCCATGTGATCGACGGGAGAGGAGAACCCTAAACTCTCTGAAGGTATCAGGTCTAACAAGGATTAGCTGGAGGGGTTGAAGAAGTTCCTTGGCTCGGCAATTCGAGTATGCGCTTGATAGATCACAGAGTGCCACGTCAACGTGAGATGCCAGCCGAAAATTCTGGAATGAAAAGAGGATAGTGATAAATCTGTGAAAAATAGTTCTTTGCCTGCTACTGATTCTTCCCCTTTTCTCCCTCTCTCACTTATTAAAAAAAATCCTCATTTACCTAATGGTGCATTTTCTCTTTCTCTCTCGCTCTCAATTACTTTCTTTCTTTCTGTCTTCTCAAAGTCAATACATGACTAAATTCATTCATATGTCGAATTTCGTTACAGAATTATAATAATCTCTATGGAGTGGTAGATACTTTCTATTCCTTCGTTAATGGACCTTGTTATACCAGGTTTTGATTCTAGATGGTCCACTTTCTTGAATAGTTACCAAAGAGCTGTAGTTTGTGAGACCCATGAAAATAAATGTGTACCTTTTTCAGTTCAGTATGATTCTCCATTTGATTGACCATCACATCTACTTCAGCAATTACTATGTAACGGTCAGAAACGTCTTGATCACTTCCACCTGAAAGCAATAAAAAAAAACAGTATATAAAGAGTAACCTTCACAGGCAAATATGATTATGGGATATGTGTACTGGATTTAAAAAAAAAAAAAAAAAAAAATTGTATTGTCAATCTCATGGTTAACATTAAATTAAACGAGGCCATACAAGTTTGACTTAATCAGAACCAACCCACCAAGCCAATGTAGCTTTTGGTCAACAGTGTTCATTGAATGATTGAATGTTTTGAGATTTTTCTGTATTTCTTTCAGTACTTTCTGTTGATTCCACCAAACATATGACATCATTATTTGAGAGGGTAGATGGGTGGATGTATTAAAGTTCACTTTGCTTCAACCTAGTAGTTACCATGTAATACTTATTTCCTCATCATCTTTCTAGTCACTGACCTTGGCATTTTCTCAGCAAAGCGCTTTCTAGGCATGTGAAGTCCACAAGGTGGAAGGCATCATGGTTGTCCAGAGTTTGTAGAAGGGCAGCCTTGATGGTTATCTCTGGTATTCTCTCCCCGTGTATGTCTAATACATCGCCAACCCTATATAAAAGACATAAAGGGTAAATAAAGAAAGGTACATGCAAGCAAGACATATATCAATCATATATGATTATTTACGTCGGAGGATCGAAATTTGTAACATCTGTACCTTAGAAATAAGCAACTGTTATGCCCATAAAGGTGGTATAGCTACAGGGTTAATCAATGGAGTTGGAACATACTGGTTTGACATGGGAAACTGAGTCACTGAGCCAGTGTCTAGGTCCTCTCTTTGTTTATATTACATTTTGAGCATAAGAAAATAAATAAAACAATACAACCAATTATTGAGAGGGCCTGAGGTCCTGGAAAGCGCTATATAAGAACGAACTATTATTATTATTATTATTATTAGTGTATCTACCTGTGTCCAAACTCCAGAAGCGGTGTTTTGTTGTAGAAACCAGTCACTCTGACGACATCTCCCATTCGGTAACGATACAGGCCATCAATGCTTGTGATAACAACCTCGTAGTAAGAATCCACCGTTACTTCTTCAGCTAGAAGCGTATCTGGCTGCTCCTGGGAGCTGATTAGCATAAGATAATCAGAGAAAAGCATCAGTCAGTGTTATCATTTCAAGAAAAAAGAGATCTATCTATACAATTATTTTTTTACTTCATAGAATAGTACATTTTAGATACCGGGTAGATAATTGAGGCCCATTGAGACTCATTCATTTGGGGACTTTCCTGTTTTAATCCATTTTAAAATGACACGTTTTCTAAAAGGTATATGTTGTTGTTATTGTTGTTGTTGTTGTTGTTTTGTTTGTTTTTTTTTGGGGGGGGGGAACTGTTGACAGGTCTACTATCAAACTCTACCCATAGCAATCGAAGTAGTGTTAGCGAATCTTGTCATTGCTCTAGCATCTATCCATACACCCTGGCATCACAGGCAAATTCAAAGCAGGGTTCAGGATGATGCACTTAAAAGGTAAGCCCATATAATTTCGTTCAAGAACTGTAGGTGTGCATGAGAGGTACAATAGAACAAGCGATAATGGAATGAGACTATCCGAGGTAGGTAAATCTTTGTGACATAGTGACCTTGGGATTGTGGTTCATCCTCATTCATTGAGTCTCTAGGATACAGATGCAGCCTCTTGGTGTCCTGATCGTTTTGACATCTACAAAGGTTAGGATGGCTTTCTCGGATATAAAAGTAAACTTAAAATACCTGGCAGTGGTTCAGGCATCAAACATGAAGCCAAGTTCTTTTTTTATAAAAATTAGTTTAGATAATTGCATGTAGGCTATTAATGATCAATATAACAATTATTACCTATGGTTACAATCTACAACTCATATAGAAATGACCATTTACTTCTCCCTAATCAACAAAAATTGTCTGTTTAAAAAATCAGCTCGACATCTTCAAAGCATTATTTTTTGCAAGCCTCATTTTGATATTATGTACCAGTTTTCAAAAGGAATGAATTCATAGAAGACATCTGCAGGGAATGTGATGTATTCTGTCCTCTTGGCTCCTCCATGCAGAACTCCGAGGAGACACTCTGTGGAGTTGTAGATCATGGATACAATGGGAAGATCTGTACAGAGACAAACAGTAAAACAATAAACCCATTCAAGAAGGTACTGTTCCCATTGAACATACTTTCCAATGAGATGCGTCCCTGGTTATAACAGACAGAGTGAATAACAAGATAATAATAATAATATTTAGTTCTTGTAGCGCATAAGACGTTTTGAAATAACATCTCTATGCGCTTCCAAAGAGCTTTGGAAATTATTACCCTAGCTTTAGCTCTGGCAGCCGTTACCGGCGCACAGTGCATTTCAGTTACCATGGTTCCAGGTAGATTAATGTCTCAAAGTTTAACCATGGTACCAGGTAGATTAATGTACTCAACGTTTAACGAGGGTAAAACAGAAATCAGGTTACCAGCAAACAGTGAGTGATCTTAGGCAACTAGCAAATTTAATGAGTTTGCAAAGTTGTGCTTGATATTCTATTTCTACAACCGTAAATCTATGCATAAATTTGTAAGCACTAGCAATCAAGATATGAGTACCAACAGTTTTTTTTATCAACCTTCGGATTTAAATAAACCATTCTAAAATGTAATGTATGATCTCACTTGCCATTAATGTACTTGACCTTGAGGATGTCTTCATAGACTGTCATTGACCCTGAGGTCACTCCCCACAAGCTGGTCATCCTAGGCCAAATACGTCTTGCGATATCATCAAAGCCTTTGTTGAACTCTGCCTCTAACTCATCAGCCCTCTTTGGATCTGATTGCAGCTCTTTCTCCAAGGTGATTTTGACATCATGAGCCAGGTTGATGCCTTCAGTGATACGACCTTCACGAAGGTCATTTACAAGACCAGGCCACTCCTCCTCCAGGATCTTGAAGGTGTAATAGAGAGAGGCTGCGAAGATGGCAAAGATGGCCTGAAGGTCACGATCTCGAAGGGCAAAGAGCAGATGGACGTAAGTAGCTTGCTTCTCATTGGTCAGTCGCATACCTGCAGGAGGGGTGCTGTACTGAAGGCGATAGAGAAGATCGGGTAGGTTTAGCATTGTCGTTGGTCCCATTGAGATTCCAGGAAGGGGGTAACTTGGTTGAGTGTGGGCGTAGAGATAGCAAGTCTTTAGAAGAGGCGAGAATGATGGCAGAATACTCCTACGCAGTATGCGTTGGCCGATGGGAACAAACTTCAATATGAACAGGAGGAGGCGCCTCTTGGAAGTCACAATCATCTTCCGCTGGCCCGTCGTCCCTGAAGTCAGACCAAGTCTCAGGGGTTTACCTTCAATCAACACATTATCCTCTCCACCTTCTACAATCCGGTTCAAGTATGGCTCGTAATGGCAGTGGAATGTCAAGGGATGTTGTTGGCGAAACGCGGTGCTAGTTTTCAAGGAGGCAAACTGCTTGTCCTTGCCATACGCCGTACTTGCTTGCTTTTCCAGGAGGCTCCGAAGGAAGTGCTCCTGCTCTTTCTGACATCTCTTGGTCTGGCTTTCCAACTTGCGGGAGAAGTAAGACCCAAGGCCAGATATGAAGCAATCAAAGAGATACTGAAGGATGAGGATGCTAGCAGGTGTGTAGCGACAAGCAGGCAGGATAGAGATGTGAAGAGTAGCTACGGTACAAATGGCACAGCATACCAGCAAAATTCCTACAAGATGTATACAAATATACGTTAATCTTTATCATTGGATTCAGCTAAATGTAGGAAAATAAAGGTTGAATTATCTTTTCTTTTAATCACATTATATACTACAAGGCCTACTGACACATTTGACAGTACCACGGACTACAATCAAATTAGCACAATTTTTTAAATTAAATTTGTTTTTATAGTGCATTGACGCATTCAGCATACCCTTTCCTCCTTTCACTTCCACTACCTTGTAACATAACGTAACATAACGAGACCACTCTACATCACTTCTGAGTTTGACCTTTGAATGGTTGATGATGATAAACAAATTACCCCTTAATAGTAGGCGTTACTACTGCAGCTAGAAGGGATTAGACCACACAGCGAGCCAGCGAGGTCACTGTGACAGGTGGCTATCTCATTAACTCAGCTCTCATTTAACATAAGAAAAAGAGGATCATGGGGGACCAACAGGCACCGATTTGGGAAGTTTTCTATATAGAGGGAGCAAGTAGCTACAAGTAGGACAGTGTGCCTTTAAAGGCTTCTTCTTGGTGAGAGGAGTTTCTTTTATTTACTTTAACCTTTCATTGTAACTATAGTCCAACATCAGAATTTCACCTATTTACCTCTACACCAGAATGGCAACCAGCTACCATCAGCATTGTACAGTCTCCATTCCTGATGCAAGAGTGATAGGAGGATACCCACAAAGACAACAACTGACAGCCTTATAATATCTTGTCCTCTCATGATGGATCTCTCCTTCTTTTTCTTGGCCCTGAAAGATAAAAATATCAGAGCAATATGTTATTTCACAAGGATTTAATCCCTCGATGTATTCAAAATTGCAAAAAAAATATAAATATGTTACTATATTGAAGCAATTGCAAAGGCACTCCTGTGAATCAATTACATCCTACTCTTCCCAGAAATTCTGAAAAGAGAAGATCAATTTTAGGTCTTCTTATCGTGTCTTGAACTTTATTATGTTGAAGTCTCGTCCCTACTGTAGGGTGTGGGCGAGGGCATAAAAGGTACATACAAACAAACTTTCACATACAAATGATACAATTGAATATACTGAAATTTAATTTTTTACAGTGATAATCATGATGGCACATGTTAATCATTTTGCTGTAAGAACTGAGTGGTTCTGGTACAAAGCCTGGATGAGAATTAGCCAATTCAGTATTCAACAGGATAAATAAAACATATCTGCATATAATAGAAAATGCATTGCCAAAAGTAGTAGATACATTATTGAACTTTGCATAATTTGGAATTGGGCACGTCATTGATTTATATTGAACAGCTGCATGCATATTACAAAAAAGAAGATAGCTTTAATTTAGTTTTATCATTGATATATATATTACATTCCATCACACTTATTTCAAAGTCAAAATGAAAAAGCTAAAAGCCATTCCATTTGTGCCACAGCTACTATTACTATTACTATTTTATTTTAATAAAAGTTGAGTTCAATAGGATGAGGACAGAATAAGTGCATCAGCCATCATAAATAAGTATCATTATTATAATTATTGTCATGATTGTAGATCTAGACTAGTAAGCGTAGAAAAGGTGAAGTTAAAATAATGGCATTCATTTTGGCATCGTTTCCATATACAAAAAGGACACAAGCAACCATGGTTAATTGTTAACCATGGAATTATTGCCTCCTGGCCTGATCTATCATCTAGTAATGACTGCACCCGGGCCCGCCGGCCGCTGGTGCCATGCCCTCGGCCTCGCCAGGCCAGGGCAGTATGTAGCCGCAGCTGTACAGCAGCCCTGGCCCTGCGAAGTTCTGCCACTAACTGGTACATAATACGCGTATCCGCTAACAATCGACAGCTCAACATCTAGTCAATCGAATGTGGGTCACATTAAACATTATCTTATTGCCCTTCATTTGCTGAAAAATTGACTTACTTGCGAAGAACTGAAGCCAGTCACATCTCATGTACTTACAGCCAATTCTCCAACAACAAATATTGCTCAAGAAGTTCGTATTTATAGTCTTAGATTGTCCGTGATTACGCAACTCCTTGACACACGTGTGCGGTAGTTTCATAACAAGTAATCTTGGGAAATCGCAATTACCCGGTAGTTATTTAAAAAAATTAGTTACCGATAATTCTGCAAAAATGAGGCAAGTGAAAACACAACTCTTCAAGTTTTATTCTCGCCTATTTTTTCCTTTTTATTTTCTGATTTCTGGTATTTCTCTTTTCTTGGTAGCATCCTTTTCAAGAAAAAACTATACAAATTATTGGATGACAGAGTCTGGACTATAGACTATCTAATCCGTGTTTGTAAATATTCACTTCTGAATGAAAAACGCCTATAAATTAAAACAACAACAACAACAACGTATACTTTACAACGCAAAAATAAATATTTGTCGCGGCCTAAATTATCAATCCTGACTGGATGCCAAAACTAAAATAAATCGACACCAGCAACTTTCTCGTGGATCGCTGCGAATGACGCTCTTTGTAACATGCATGTACAAAATTCCCAGGAGTGTCAGCCCATAAGTCCATGGTCAGCCTATTCTCCTGCATGGGCAAATATATCAGGACAAATGCGGGGAAAATGCCGTACCGAAATTAAGGCGATGTCGCACGTACCTTCCTCATTAGACAATTCTGACATGACATCACCTTTGTATCGAGTATGACAAGTATGTGTGATAACAGTATGCTCAAGATAATAGTGATTAAAGTTCCCAACATCAAACTCTAGGTCGCCCCCCCCCCCCTACCCCGATTCAACAGATTAATAGTTTTCCTTCTCAATATAATAATTATACACAATAATTGTGGCCCTCTTTCTCTCTCTTTCCCTATTACCCTTTGACCTTTGTATCTTTCTCATTTACCCATCTTTTTCAATTCCCCTGCTCTCTCACACTAAAAAACTTTTGAAAAAAAATCAAGTCAGGGACAAAAGCCCTGACTTGGATAGGCCTAACATGTTTCTTTTCATTCCGCACCCACTGTCTCCTTTTTATCATAAAGTCGCCCTCTCTGGACGATGCTCCTCCTTCTTGTGTCTCCTTGTTGCATCTCCTACAAATAAAGAAAAACAAATGACCGACTTTTGAGAATCAAAATAAAATATGAAAAACTCAATTGACTGATGATTGACGTTTGATAAATTTTAAATTAAAATAACCCCTTTTCATAGACGGAGCGGTAATTAGGAGATCAACCTTCTAAAGTTTTTTGTTCTTCTCCTAACCATCTGTTGATTCAAATCGATCTTAGATTTCTAGCGACTACCTCCAGTGGCGGCTTAAAGGGGGGGGGGCACAGGGGGCACGTGTCCCCCCCCCCCCGGCAAAAAAAATGAGAAGGAGAAAAAGAAAAGGGGAGAAAAAGAGAAAAAGGAGGGGGAAAGAAAAAGGAGGGGAAACGGAAAGAAAAGGGAAGAGAGAAAGAAGAAGAAAAGAGAGAGAGGAGAGAAAAGAGGAGAGGAGAAAAAGGAGGATGAAAGGAAGAAGGGGGGAAAGACGGAGGAGAGAAAAGGGGGGAAAGGAGAATAATGAGAAGGGAAAAGAAAGAAAGGGGATGATATTATAAGAAGGTGCTTTTTAACCGGCAAGGCCGGGGGGGGGGGGGGCACGCAATTTTGCAGTGTACATAATATGGGGTCCCTCTTGCCAGGCTTGTAGTCCCCCCCCCCCCCCCCCAAAAAAAAAAAAAAAAAAAAAAAAAAGCACAAGAAGAACAAAAGAAGAGATGAAAAAAGGGGGGAAAGAGAGAATTTTTGTGAGTTCAAAAAGAAGGGAAAAAAATGAAAGAGAATTAAACAACGATAGTTTAATCAAACAAGAAAGCTTCCGCACTTCACGCGGGAGGGGGGAAATTGATTTCAGACAAGGATTAAGAGTAACGATTAGATGAAACGTCAAAGCATTCGCACTTCGCGCGGGAGGGGGGGGGGGAATTAAATTCAGACAAGGATTAAGAATCGAAAACGGTACAACGAATCGTCTTCTTTCTCTAATAATTAAATGAAACATCAAAGCTTCCTAGCTTCGCGCGGGAGGGAGGGGAAACTGATTTCAGACAAGGATTAAGAGACGAAAACAGTACAACGAATCGTCTATCTCTCTAATAGTTTAATGAAACGTCAAAGCTTTCGCGCCTCGCGCGGGAAACTGATTTCAGACAAGGATTAAGAGACGAAAACTGTACAACGAATCGTCTTCTTTCTCTCTAATAATTTAATGAACCGTGAAAGCTTCCGCGCTTCGCGCGGGTGGGGGGGGGGGGGGTAAACTAAGTTCAGACAAGGACACGATACAACGAATCGTCTTCTTTCTCTAATAATTTAATGAAACGTAAAAGCTTCCGGGCATGGTGGCTCAGTGGTTAGAGCGCCCGCCTCATGAACGGGAGTTCGTGGGTTCGAACCGCCCGGCCGAGTCATACCAAAGACTTATAACAATGGAACTTTCTGCCCTTCTAGCTAGGCGCTCAGCATATAAGATTGGAGAAGGGTAGTAATATCATATTATGTTATGCAGGGCCCACTGGAAGAGCAGTTTCATAACTGAAGTGGCTACCCTGGGTAAATAAAACGTTATTATATTATTGTTATTATATTATATATTATCATATATTCCGCGCTTTGCACGGGATTGGCGAAAATGAATTTAGACAAGGATTAAGAGTAATAATTTAATGAAACGTCGAAGCTTCCGCGCTTCACACGGGAGGGGGGAGGGGGGCTGAATTCATACAAGGATTACTGAGAGTCGAGAACGGTAAAACGAATCGTCTTCTTTCTCTAATAATCAAATGAAACGTCATCGCTTCTGCGCTTCGGGCGGAAGGGGCAAAACCAGAAGTCAGGGTTCTGACCCCCCCCCCCCCTCCCCCAGACCCATCCCCCGCTTGTCTCTCGCTGCTGACGCCTCGCTCTGTCGCTTCGCTCCATCGTTTTTCAAATATAATTATCACCTCATGCAATTTTGTGCCCCCCGGTAAGAAATTCCTGGATCCGCCACTGACCACCCTCCCCCCCCCCCCTCCTTCCCTCCACTCGAAAACTGATTAAAAAAAACGAAAGTCCTTGTTTATAAACTATTGCCCCTCTTCAGGCCAAGGGTATGGATACGCCATCGATCAGCAATAAATACAGGTATCTTTACATAATATTAATGTGAAATATAGGGCGTGGTAGATAACACCCATACATGTTTCTGGAAAACAGATGTCCTTTATGACGCATTAATGCTGGGTCATGGAGAAGGAAGGTTGGCCAGTGCTGGACGTTGCTCCAAAATAGAGTACTTCAACCTCTGAAGAAAAGGGGAGGGGGGGGGGGAGAGAGAGAGAGAGAGAGAGAGAGGAGCTAGGGAGAGGGGATGGATGATTAAAATGAGCGAGTTGGCGATGGAGGAAGAGATGCAAAGACAGAGATAGACAGAAAAAGTCAGAGAGAGAGAGACAGAGAGAGACAGAGAGAGACAGAGTAAGATAGATAGAGGGGGGGGGTACGGAAATAAAAGGAAAAAGAAAGAAAAAAGGGGAAAGGGAGAGAGAGAGAGAGAGAGAGAGAGAGAAAGAGGGAGAAGGGGTTTGGGATGGAAAAGAGGGTTGAGAAATAGGATCCAGTTGTTCTTTGCTTTACCGGCAAATGGACTGGGAGACAGGAAAACGGGAGCATGTTTATTTTATTTGATTGTGGTTTACAAATATGCAAATACTGATGGATTGTTCCTTCTAGTGGGTGTGGAGATTCCTTTTCCTCCAATCGTTAACATCACACCGCCAAAAAGCTGAGCCGCAAAATCCCTTTGTACATGTGAGAATTTTCCCTCTCTTGTTATCAACTTTTAGCCTTTAAAGGTATTATAGTACTTAATATAACGTACTCTGAATTCGGGGGTATTGGTCAATAATCCTTTCAAAGTGCTATCGACAGCAAAATAACCTATATAATTATTAACAAAATACTGAATAAAATAATTACAATGGACATTGTCGTCTGTTTTGATGCGTTAACTGAAAAGTAATCTCTTTCATGTATATAGAAGATTTTGTTCACATTACTGCCCTGTTTTTACACGTGTCTTTCCAAGCAAACGATTTAGGATTGACCATTGTTTTTTTGTTAAGTGGCTTAATATCAATGCTCGACTTAATTCAATTATTTAGTTTCTAGGCGAATACGCAATGTTATTAATAAACGGGGACAGTCTCATGCCAATGAGAATGCGTTTGCTTTCAACTTGGAAGTCTTAAAATTATGGGAATTGCCATCATTACTAGTACTACGTAGAAACACATTTTATACAACCACAATATACATATATCAATGGTAATAAATATACCATAACAATAACTAATGTTATAATAATAAATAATAATATTCCGCTTATAAATAGAGCTTAATACCTAAATCATAATGTTTCTAAGCGCTTTACAGGTATATCATTACCCGGGTCATTGGATTCAAGCTTGCCCGCAGTGCCCGCAGTGCCCGCACACAATGTATGCACATTCTCCCTTCCCCGGGGAGTAGTCCAGCCAGGCGTCAATTTTACAGTCGCTCACAATGCTGAGCAAACTACATTAACTGTCGCATCCATATCTGGTACCCATTAACACCTATAGGTGCAGAGTGGCAAATAATAATAAATAATTATTATTATTGAAAAAACGGTGCTTAAAAGCGCTTACCACCGAAGTCTCTAAGCGCTACAAAATTAAGAGGTCTTACCGAGACTTGAACTCGGATCGCTGGATTCAAAGTCCAGAGTGCTAACCATTACACCATAAGACCGCGGTTGTAAACAGGCATTTTGCCAAAGGACCTTATTGTTGGGCTGGGAACCCCGTACCTTGTGATCTGCAGTCGGGTGACTTATCCACTAGGCCACAACACCTCTACCTAAACTTCTTCTGAGTTAAATTACACACAGGGTTAATTCCTTCGTTGTGTTACGGTTGAAAGGAAACCGTTGAAAAATGGATTTCGAGCAACACGATTATCATTGGGACTGTCAAGCTTTTGGGAGAATATACCTTCTCCTGAAAATAATGATAATAATTTTGTTTCGCTTTCACGTCAGAGTGGCATGAAACTTGTTATAAACAGTATTACAAAATATAATTTTTCTATGTTCGCTCCCTTTTTTTGGAAGTGTTATACCGAAAGTTTGTCTTCTTACTTTGTCTTGCATAGCCCATCACACATTGGAAAACGAATAATTTGTGTTGTTAATTAGGTGTTCTATAATTATGTGTAATTGTTGAGTGGTAACCTTAAAATTCAAACTGTATTTCATTTTTTACTAAAACGTGATAGGCCTGATATTAACAAGCTACAATTACAGCCATGAAAAACAATTCAAATGCGAGACACAAAATAACATGAAATGTAATCCTTCAGTTAATGTGATCATGGTCTCACATTTTTATGCATACAATATGCTATAAGAGATGGTATCATAAGAGATTTGATTTTTTTTCTTCTTCAGGCTGTTGATAAATACTGTTTTGTCCCCAAAACTGTTTAGTGCAAATTACATGCCAAGTAATATATTCTCTGGATTATCCATCACGACACAGTCTTTAAATGGTGAGAACCGGGGTGAGAATATCCCAAATTAATGTCATATGCATGAGATATGACATAATGTGGAAAATAGCCATGTCACCGACAAATGGGGTCGCCTGAACTTTCTCCACATTCCTCACTGAAACCAAACCGCCAAATCTTCATAATCAGATTTTCTTGCATGGCATTTCAGATTTTGCGGACAGATAATTTGTGAATTCAAGCTCCATAATTGGCGAAAATAATGCCTAATTTGTTCACATCAATGACTTAATTTCTATGGTGTGATATATCTGATCACATGCCATATTATTTCATTATCTGGGTATTGAGCAATCTTGACCTCCATACGACTGGCTTTGGATGGTCTCAACTTTCAAGGATGACAATCATGGTCTTTATCACCATGGAAACCGTTGGCGGGAAGCTAAAATGTTACATCGATAGAATACTTGCGAGTTACACACCTGTATCCCCTTCATCAGGTAATCGGGTAACCTGACCCTTCTTCAATGAGATAGAATGTAGGTCACCCCTCCATTCCTTTCCCACCACATGCACTCTATTCCGCTCTTTCTTTCTCATACAACACTTCCCACTTCCACACTACCATCTCTTCCCCTCACTCCACCTCTCTCTTCCTCCCCTTCTCCCTCTCCCTCTCCCTACCTCTCTCACACACACTCTCTCTCTTTCTCTCTCTCTCTCTCTCTCTCTCCCTCTCTCTCTCTCCTTCTCCTCAATCTCCCCCTTTCTATATTCTTTCGGACATAATTCATATTTAGGTCACCCCTCCATTCCTCTTCCACCACATATACTCTACCGCTCTTTCGTTCTCATACCTTCCACTCTACCATCTCCTCCCCTCACTCCATCCCTCTCTCTCTCCCCCTCTCTCTCTCTCTCTCTCTCTCCCTCTTCCTCTCTCACCCTCTCTCTCTCCCTCCCTCACCCCTCTCTATCTCTCTCTCTCCCCCTCTCTATCTCTCTCCCCCTCTCTCCCTCTCTCTCTCCCTCCCCCTCTCTCCCCCTCTCATCCTCTCTCTCTCCCCTCACCACTCTCTCCCCTCTCACCCTCTATCTCTCTCCTTCCCCTCACACCCCCTCTCTCTCTCTCTCTCTCCCTCTCTGTCCCCGGTTCTCTCGCGCTCTCTTTTATTTCCCTCCCTCTCCCCCTTTCTATATTATTTCGAACATAATTCATAATTTATAGCTTAATTTATATCTACATGTTCACTGTCAGAGTGTCAGACAAATATGACTTTGATCGTCTATTCCTATAGTTTAATCATTGGCCATGTTTGCTCAATGCCCTTAAACAAGAAATATTTCAGGTATTGAATTGCTTTGGTCAGGGATTTAGAAATATTACAATCATTCACACAGTGTCCTGATGTCATAGAAATTAATAAACATTTCACACACGATAAACACTACACTACTATGTTTTTAACGGTTTGTTAAAAAAAATCTTATGTTACGACCAATAAAATCACTTAATACATACAAATTAACACTACAAAAAGGTGCAGTTTCTTCGAGTCTGTGATTTACTTCACACAATATGTGAATGCAAATAGAGAGAAGCGAGAAAAAAATGGAGTTGCACTTTGTGGACATAAGTTGCACTTGAATGAGGTATTTCGTGCATTGTTGGCAGGAGTGAGACGTTTACACACATCATGAGTTAAATAAACATTTTAGATTGTAATGAGGTGATCGAACAATACACCATGCCGAACAGTGTGCTGAGTAAATTCACTGTAGACAAACTAAGGGTTTGTGGAGTTATTCTTGTGAATGTCATTGGATTGAAATAACACGGAGAAAATATATTCAGGCACCAGACCAGACGGGATTTGGGTTCGTCATATTTCACTACTGAAAACGAAAAGTTTGCAGGTATGAAATTATATTGTATAGCAGGGTTTTACAGTGGTATTTCATGTAGTCTTTTCCTTATGATTCTGTGAGTTAAAAATGATGGTTACGCCCTCAACGGGTTGCGTGTAAGTGGCAGATCAATGATTGAACGTTGACATTAAATTGTGGATTATGATTTAATTTCCACGGCTACAAAGTGGCATCAAAATCTGCCTGTGAAAGCAAAGCAACTCTTCGGCTTTGCTCGTCGAGATTTTATCGATTGCGCCACAGACGGAGGGAAATGAAAAAATGGAGTGGACCAATGAGCTTTGAGTTTGTAGAAGTTCCCTAGCGAGCGGACCTGGAAAATAGGAACGGATTGTAATTCAAGGCGAGTTTGATACAAATCGTTCCGTATATGGATTAGCACTACGGCCGACGGAACGCATGCGGAAAAGTAAAGTAATGTGAGCGCGATTGGACATGAGCTTGGGTGCGCGTTGTTGAGACTCCATCGTACAACAATAATTGTTTTGCTTTTTTTAGTTACATCTCCGGAGCATCAGTTTGTTTCTCGTCTCCTTTGCTAGTGGGCACGAATTTTGATGTGCAGCCTGGCAGGAGAGATTTTTTTCTAGTGGACCCAGAGGAGCTAAACTAGAGCAAGGTGCCCTTTTATCTTGACTGGAGCACTGCTGGTAACCCTGGTAAACTTTGCTTTGATGACACAGACTTTGAAGATGCCGCGTATCTCCGTCGTTTGAACAACTGTGTTGAGAAATCGGGAAACATTCCATGTTATGATTTGTTACCTGATTTATAGTTATCGATCAATGTCTTTCATGTTTTAACTTTCCTAATTGGGGAGTATATTGCTCAAACTTTTGTGATTTATTGAAGTCAGCGTGGAAGAAATTTGAGTTTGTGTGCTGTAATTGAGCAAGTTGGATTCTAGAATTTCTTTTCTCGTCTGTTCTCACATTTTTAGGGCAGAAAGGGGGTGAATATTTGGCTAGGAAGTTGATATAGCCACCGGCAGAGGCTGAGGATTATTGCACCTTTCTCCTTTCAGGCAAAACGACGTGTCCGCACCCAAACGGGACAAATACACCTGTCCGGTTTCACATGTACACCCTCCTACCAGTGGCGACGGAGAGCTTTACACCCTACAGGTGCCGGATACCACCCCGTTCGCTTCCTAAAAAATGAGCTCACGGTCCATGATTTGAGCTCGTGTTCAAAATCATGTTTGTTCCAGCACATGGTTTTCAATTATAATACCAAAATAGCTCATGATTCATACCCATTTTCACTTTGATTGCCATAATCTTAGGCTGCTGTGAATTCAGATTGTTTCGTCGAATAAACTTTGTGACCAACATTTTCAAATTAACCCCACGTTAACGGACACAACAGGAATCTTAACCTTGCTGTACTCCTATAGAATAATTTCCTCAAAGTTATAGCGAAGATGACGTCTGAGAACGGAGTACCTCCCATCGCCAACTCGGAGGAGAAAATTCCCTTGAATGAAATGAATCCGGACGAGTCGAAGGACCAGGGCAACGGGAGTGCCGATGTCGATGACCAGGGCGTGGTCGTCGCAGACGGGAAACTCGCCGAGCATCATCCCGAACCCGATGAAGATGAAGACTTGGTCGACGAAGGAGGTAAAAGAGGCAAATGGACGGGCAAAATGGACTTTCTGCTGGCATGTATTGGCTACGCCATTGGTCTCGGGAATGTCTGGCGCTTTCCATATCTGTGTTACAGGAATGGAGGAGGTAAGCTAAGCCGTGATGTTTTCATAAACGATTCTTTTGGCATGGTTTATCATTGTATGTACATTTGTATATCATTAATGTCTATTTCGACATCCAAAGCATGCGATGAAGTGTATAAATCTTGAATAAAAAACAGGAGCTTGACGGTTCATCGATTTCTTGGGGGAGGATACCTGTATTTACGGGAAATGATCACGGCATATAACTTGAATAACCGCAAGAAAGTTGGCACTGGAAGCTGTAACACTTAACAGTTCCATAGTTCGGCTCATCGATCTTGAAACGAATGTGATTAAGGTGTATTTGGACGGATTGGCTCCGTAGTAGCACGACTTGGAGGAGGGGAGTTGAGGGGAGGGGAGGGGTGTTAATGGACACAATCTGCTTTTGAAGCAATGATTGTCCTTTTTACGCCAATGTGACGAGTTTTAATTCATAACGATTGAGTGATAAAGCGATTGCGTTTACCAACAAAATAATGTAGATGTAGATCATAATTTCTGTATGATCTAATGCTTATAACTCTCATTACCAAATTATTAAAGGGCAGGCACAAGTTGAGAAAAAGTAGGGTGCGGTTACAGGGTTTCTTTAGAAACAATGTTTAAAAAACAGTGATAATAATTGTCATTGTGTCTATAATAGAGCCTTTTCCCAATGTGGAGTAGAGTTTAATAGCATTGGCAGCATGATGATATTGACCCTGTTATAATGATAAGCATGAAATAAAAACGACGATTTGTAAAAGTGTATGGCGTTGTGGAACAATAGACTGGTATACTAACATAGTCAAAGTAATGGATGTTTCTTTCCTGGGGACCTCGTGTGTGGTGATTCCATTAACCTGCTATTAATGAATGACTACACTACTTGGAATCCAGTCTTTACATATTACTTGTTGCAATGTCGGGCAAGTCTCAGGAAAGCTTTCAGGTTGTCAAGAACAACCTTTGTTTAAAAAGTATGCATACAATTTGAATATGTTGTGACAAAAAGGGTTAGGAGAGCCCTACATGTTCATGAGCGCAATACAGTACCATTGCTATCACGATCATACACATCTGCAAGTCACTAGACGATATCATTGAGTTGTGAAATCTTGGGAATGAAAAGGTACGTGCCTTGCTGATGAATATGGACGAGAACACAGATCATCGAACTGAGATGATACTGGGATGGAATTCATTCAATTCCATTTATTGCATCTCGAGTTTAAGGCCTCTAAGAAGTCTGGGAGATATCTTGAAAATCATGTTCATCTGAAGATTCTTAAGTCGGTCGTGGTTCGTTTCAAATTCGGACTTGATATTTTGAAAGAGATTTCCCAAGCGAGAAGAGCATCGTCCCCTTTTCTAATCAACTGAAGAATAGGAGTGACAGTCTTGCAGTAAATGTGATAGAGTGGAATATTTATCTTTTGATGATGTTAATATTTCTGCAATCATAGTCGTGTCTGCTCATCCTCTTTTGACGGGATATATTCCCTCTGTGACCAAGTGGAAAGGGCACTTCCTAAACGGAAGACACCAGTCGATGTGTTCAGGGTCTTTCAAACATGGTGTATCAAGTCATCTTTCATAGATCGTATGGATGATTTATGTTTAGTCTGTTAAGAGTTGTTTTTCCTCTTTCTATCCCTTCCTCTCATTTCCTCTGTCTCTGTTTATCTGTTATTCTCTCGTTTTCTGCGTCTGCCTCTCACCGTCATACAACCACATTGCTATTCAAAACATGTCCTTTTCATGTACTTTAATCTTGTTTTTGAACAATCAACGATAGTGCCGCGATGTCATTGAATCATGACAAATAGAATACCTTTTTAATGTGACTTATTCTACGTTAATACCTTTGGTTCTCAGAATGCATCGTGCATTTTCGTCAGGAAATCTAAAGATGTTAATACTCTGAAAGGATAAAGCAATTAGGAAATAGCTTTACATGAATTCTCCCAGGGGAAGAGACACCTTTTTCTTTTTAGCATTGAGAAAGAGACATTCTATGTAGACTTATCACTCTCCAGACTCTGTTTGAGCTGGATGTTTGACGGCCTTTTGTGGATGAACGCTTCTGAATAAATAGTGAAATGGTAAGTACATCTTGCGAAAACCTCGTTTATTGTAAACATAACGCGTGATTGTTAAATTTACTCAGTAGAAACAGTCTTGATTCAAATACTCTCTTCTAACCTTTCCTTCTCCTCTTCAAATATATTTAAGTATTCGTGCCCAGTCTTTGCCCGTCTCCTACTAGTATTATGTGCATACAGTGTACCAGGAACACTATAGTCTCTTTATAATTATGATAGGATGATTCGTCTGCCGACAGGCTACATTATAAATACGTAGATGCATCGGACTAAAAAGTTTACAAATCAAGGCCCCTTTCCTAAAACAATATGTCAAACTGATTAATTAAATTGCAATATTAGGGGCAAAAATAACATCGAATCCTTTGAAGCTGCCAAAAAATACAAGCTCTTGGTAATGAATAGTCTACATGGCTAAGAGTAAGATCGTTCAGACCCAGAGATATGCATGACGACGGATTTGTTCATGCAGCTACGAGATGGAACATAGTGTTAGCTGCAGGGTCTGGATGGCAGAATAGATGTGGGAAAGGAGTGGGACAATGGGAGAAAGGAGAAGTCTTTGATGCTATGGAACCTTATCACAGCCTGACCCACTAAGTATTGACACAAAGGCTAAGTGTTCTAGTTAAATACAAGTGAGCAGAGCCGACGGAACATAAGCAAACCCGGGTGTTATGTGTTCATATGGGCCAAGAGCCTCAGAACTCGAGGACTAGCTCTTATGATTGACCTTGTGAGAAATGTTGCAGCGCTTCAAACTCGAGTGGTACCATCAAAGCCAAAGCAACGATCAGGATTATTTCCTTCTTATTCATAGTTCTCTACACTTAATTTGGTCTTGACTTTTAGGAATCATGAAAATGAAAACAGAATCCAATCCAATCCAATCCAAAAGATATTTGATATATAGCGCCTTTTCCTTGCAGTTACAAAGCGCTGCACACACGCTCCACAATGTTTAGGCCACTTAAAAACAAAATTTAGACACTTCTCAGAGATCAGCAAAGTATATGTAGGCTGGTAATCTGTACCTAATTACCCGAAAGAAAAAAATGAGACAATTATCATGATTACCATTATCATGAAATGGCTGGGATATAACTCAATTTGTTATAGATCGAACCCTCAGTATCTCAATTCATTATCAATGGTGTTAATATTTTGTTACACTTTCGGTGCGCGCGCAGTAAGATATGTGACGTAGTCCAATAAAGCATTATGGCAGACTCCATGATTTTGCGACTCTTGGCTTTTAGATAAGGTTTGTAGTCAATATCTCGACTTTATACTCATATTGTAGACCTGTCTTTTAAAACATATTGTTAGTGTGTGCATTAGTGATATGCACTGCACTTGGTTAAGTCACAATGAGACGAACAATGAACTCGACAAGTCTCGTTAAAGATAAACTTGAGTTCTGGTAATGCGATTGCATTGTGAAAGAAAAGGTGTGGAATGGATCAGAAAAGTTGATCATATAGCATGTAAGTAATGGTGTGTAATGCAAGGTTCTGGAGTCATCCAAATCATCATAAACTTGGCAGAGTCTTGGTAAAATAACAATCACTTACACAGAAAGATGTATATGGGACAACACACATGGTGTCGGGGCTAGTACTACCCTGATTTCCTTATCTTTCTATGCTCATTACTCAGCCAGTATACATTTTCTTCCAAAATTGTTTGGCACATGACATTTATTTCTAATCTTGAACATTCAGTGTAAGTTTTGTTAGATTCTGTAAGAATTCATTTTCTTTTTTTACCAGAACTCGAGTTTATCTTTAATTATCTTACTGTGACTTAACCTGCTGTATGGCTTACTTCGAATCATCGGGTCATCGCGTCGTTTCGGGTGGTCGCGTTACCCGACCTTTTGTGAAAAAACGTCCCTTTATTCACGAAATGTAAGGGGTAATATTTGTGGAATGAACCCCTCTCATCTACAAATGGTCTGGTCCAATTTACCCGACACTTTGTGAAAACCATACGGAAAGTCTACGAAAGGTCGTGTACTGAACGCGACCAACCGACCGGACGCGATGACCCGATGATTCGAAGTAAACCTGCTGTAATGCATATTCCCTACATGCACTGACAAACAGTTTGTTTTATAAAACCTACAGGGAAACCTGTCAATAGCGGCCACCTCTCTATAGAGGCTATAGTGGTCACCTATCTTGTTTCCAACTTGTAAAAAATTAGTATTGTATAGGACCTGTCTAGAAAGGTCACCTGTCTACAGTGGTCAGTTTTCCTGTTTCCCTTGGGTGACCTTTACAGACAGATTTGAAGTATACTCTGCGAGTTGGTGTCTTTCAAGAGCGGTTACAATTCAAGACTATTCAGGACTTTTTTTGCTGGTATACCGAACTTGAGCGAATGTAACCATTTATTAAGTGGATCACTCCTCGTATTAATACGCTTTGCTTTACGTTTTATTCTAACTTACAATATGAAACATGAACTGTATACTCATCCTTGCTGCCTTGAGTATATTAAAGTGTCGGGTTTTTCTAAAAGTTTCTCCACGTTTCAACACCTTAGACAGTTAGATAGCAGTCTTTTGTTTCGGCCCTTTTTCTACCGCCTTGACTTGGAGGGGTAATAATTTGCACATTTTTACTCTAACGTGTATTTTGTTCTTGAAACGCTTTCAAACATCTTTCGCATGATGTTCCTCTTAGTTTTATTCACTCCATTGTATTATGACACGACCGTAACGACGATAATGCATTCCAATGACCCATTGAAAGCATCATTTATTAAATAAATGGTATCAAGCGTCTCGTTGAGACCTCTTTGAAACTCTAATGTGAGATCAGATAACATAAGGTTGACATGTCCTTTGTTCTGAACTGAAATGATGCTAAAAACAGAGGTGCACTATGTTTTATTGCGTAGAGTCATTGCTTGTTAGAAGAAGAAAGTCCAAAATGAGAACAAGAAACGCAAACAAATAACAGCAACCAAACAACAAACAAACACCTCGGAACACCCCAAAATATCAGATACTATAATAAAAACAAAACAACACAACAAATAGGAAATTCATGTTTATTAGACTGAACGATGCTCATTTTCACTAGGATATTCCAGTTCATTCTTTCAAAGCATTCGAGGCAAAATATGTATGGCAACTGAACCGTTTTATTGCTATTTGAAAGGTTAATAGTACCTTTAAATTGTCCTGCATTGTACTCATCACATTGAGTAAAGTGATGTCACTTGAGGCAGTGAGGAAGAGGTCATGTACGTCAATTTGAAAGCCACACAGCAAGTGCAAAGATCTCACGTCCATCAGACACAAAATTGTCTTCTCTTGGGTCCTCTGGTGGATATACAAGATGTGTACTGCACAGGGACTCCTCCTTGATACCAAGGAGGTATTAGGCTGAAGTCTATGACTTCTTGTTGATACTGTCTCATTGTGTAAATGGTTATAATGACACTTTCGTATTCTAGTCACATTTTCTTTAATTATCAAGGTCACACTTTAAAGATGAAGTTGAGTTCTGGTCATGCGATTGCACTGTGAAAGAAACGGTGTGGAACCGACCAAAAAAGGTTGATCATCTAGCATATAAGAATTTGTGTGTATTGCAAGGTTCTGGAATCATCAAAATGATAAGAAATTTGGCCAAGTCTTGGTAAAGTTACAAACACTTGCACAGAAAGATGTATATGGGACTACACGAACACGTGGCGTAAAAAGCCGGCCCCCCGATGTTTACGATGTTACATGCATATTTAGAATATGAAGGCATTTGAAGAGCCATGCTTTTCAGGGAACATGTCTTAACTGATGTTCTTCCACACTTGCATAATAAGAATGAGTAATGCTCACAAATGATTTTTCACCTCTTCCCAGAACTCAACCTTCTCTTTAAGTTTGTTCACGCTAAGGCTGATGTTTCATAGCAGTGCACCCGATATTAATGCCCCACTGCACTACTTACAGCTACTTGCGACCTCTATATAGCAAGCAATGCCTAATCGGTGGCCATAATTGGTCCCCCATGGTCCCCTTTTTCTTATGTTAATAATTGGAAGCTTGTGATTTGATGTGATAACCACCTGTCAGTGACCATTCATGGAGGTCTAATCCCTCCTGGCCAAACTAGTGCGCGCTCAACGTTTACCAAGTTTACCACTTTCCTGGGTCGCGAGAGACAACATGGTATTAGATGTAAGGCGGGTAATAACACTGCATCGATGTCGCATTTGAATTCAATATCAACTAGTTTCGGTGCAAGAAAAATTGTGCTTAACCGGTTACCCTACAGGGGCAAAATTCTTGTGGAAACTTGATACATGTATCCCGTCTTACAACGACAGAGTTATTTAGACATGTTTTAAAGACTGATTTTCGAACAGCTCGAAGCAGTTGGCATGGATGGCTATTTGTAGTTTAGAGAAAATAGAGGAATTCTCAAAATACGTCAGGCGTTAGTGCAATTTGAAACTTTCCGAACAATGTTGAGGTCACGTGACTCCTGTTAGACCAGGGACCTCCCTGGTTAGACGGAGACCTATATTACAGTCTCACCAACCTGTGGGACTGTCGGATCATTCAATAGTATAGCCTTTGTGGGAATATTGCATACTGATTTGCTATGACTTACTATTATATCACAATATATTTTCAGAGGTAGGAGGGCCATGCAGGAACGTTAATTTAAAATGCCACGTCGGAACGTTTATTCTAAATGCCAATTAATTTTTGCCAACATTCATAACCTACGTTAAAACCGTCGCAATATAGATATGACAAGGATGGTATACATTTAGGAACATGGAAACAAAATTATGCACGTTTTTGATTTCTATTTAATGCCTGATACATAAATTATTGTCTTTTCAATTCATCAAAATTGTGATTTCAATGGTGAGCTCTAGCGAGGTTTTGACAGGATATTTTAAAATGGATTTGAGTAAATAAAGAGTCATAGGGGTAGGTAGACTGTTATTATGTCCATCTTGTTATCATACCCAAACCCTAAAACAGACCTGATAGTTTTCCCAAAGAGAAATTTAAAAAGAAAACCGTCTGATTGTTTTCCTCCCAGTTGTCTTGTTTATCCCATTGTGGGATTATTTTTGAGAATGGGAAGTTAGTCTGTTGATTTGCAATTTATGTCATTCTTTGTCCAAATCGAGTCGCACTAAAACATTAATCAGTACTGTGATTGAACCATTCAACCACAGTGCGTTCATATTTGTTTTCGTAAAACATTTTTGATTACTTCTTTATCATTTGTTCCCAGAGAATACGTCATGTGGAACTCTATATTGCACAGTTCACGTTATACCACTCTGACAAAGTCGGCCAAGTACCCATGCCTCAAAATAACCTTTAAGTTAATTTACAAAAGTTATACACTTATAATAAAAGTACAGTGTTAAATGCCTATGCTCATATCGAATACTTTTACTCATTAAACAAGGGGGAAAAGAAGAATGCTTGCAGATCGTGGTGATTAGCCAAGATAAGCCTTTTGGTATTCGGTTTCCTTGAAGTAGAAATTCAAGACCTTGATATTCCATGCCTCGTGGAAATATTATAAAAGAAAATATTTTCCTTTTCTTCTTTTGTTTAGACTGTCCAGAATTTTAGCCAAAAAGGGTTGATATTGAAGGACCACCCGGCGAGCTGAGATAGGCACACTGGTTTTTAGATTACAAGCTCGGTTTTAAACTTTAAAGGCAGACGCTTGGGAAATACAGCTTTTAATGTACCGAGAGTTAATCTTTTGAAAGAATGCGCCGATTTGAACTGATTTCATTTCATAGGACGGTCCTATTCACGACCGTTAAGAGTTATCGGTCTGATTTACTTTAGTGACAAAAGCATTGAGCAATATTCTTTCTCACAATGGAGTAATGGCGCTCCGTACTTAAGCACTCTTAACTGCTCTATTTAATTCAAAGTGGATGTATTGTACGACGATGAATGGTTGTAAAGCGACTATTTATAAGAGGAAAATAATCGGCCTCGCTTATTTTTCCATGCCAGCAATCGATAACAATTGATGAGAAATCTGTCAAATTGACAGGCGCCAGAATTTATAGATTTCGATGTCTGGTTGTGGGGGATATAAATATATGGAACCTGTTTGTTTTTTCAACATCGATGTGAGAACATGGTCACCTGTTTGCTCGCAATCGGTAATCGTCCTTTTAGGAATCACTGTCAACATTTTAGATAAATATCACCAGACTAGATCATCGTTAGCTATTCCCACAATGTAAAACATTTTGATAATTAACTGTAGATATTTTCTCCTGATAACGTAGAGTTATCTCCTGATATCGTAGAGTTATCATGCCGTACAGTTGAAGTTTATAACTGTTGAACGTAAACTACGAGCGTGATTACAAAGCAGTTTCACTATAAACTTCGATGTTAGAAATCACAATTTGCTTATTTCCTCTCAAAATAATGTATTACTTCTTTAAAACTGCTTTTATGAAGGATATCACTTAATTTACAGATTGAACACAAAATATTTTCACAGAATTATTGGTGAGCAATTTCCTATTTATCTTTTTAATTTGTGTAAGTGATTATACACGCCAATAGCTTTTCTGTTCATGTGTAATGTGAAGCATATTTTTTTATTAAGAGAAGGCAAAGCAGATTTTGGCGGGAATCACAGTTTTTATTCATTTTATAAATCTGAACTTGCAGTCGAAAAGAAATGTAAAATAGCCTACCACTATGTTCAAGCACTATTATCTCCCCATGTTTACTTAACCTCCTTAAGGCTCATTTTGCTTCACATGGATCATTGTAATGAGTATTTAACCACCATTGCGGCAAATACAACACTTTTTAAAGGAAACAAGCAGGTTGGATATGACGAGGTGTTATTCTGGATGTCACTGTACCACAATGTATTTTGGTATATTGCCAGAACCACCCAACGACCTGTGACATTGATAAAAGACAAAACCTAATTCTCTGACAAGCCACGTGAGTAGATGATGTATTCAATTTGGAGGATATTTTGAAATTTCCTCTATTGTAATTGATGTATTACGCAGTTCGGAATAGAAAGGTAATTTCGGACGGTAATAATATGAGAGCGATGACGTTCGCCCTAACGCAAAAAGCACAGAACGCCTCCTAAACCCATTTCCCTGGCGAAAATGGAAAAATTAGATGCTGCTGGAAAGAATAATTTGACCGCTTCCTTCCAATTTACATCAAAATGAAAAGATTTGCCTGAAAGAGGACACAACTTAAATCACCTCATTTCAGATGTAATATGATCAGAAAGGCTAACCAGAGGCCCAGAAGTGACTGCTAAAAAGACGGACATTGTGTGCATTGCCGGAGGTGGTGTATCCGGAATTTCTGTGGGAAAAGGTACGACTGAGGAGAAAAACCATAGTTTGTCATGCAGGTTCAGGTTTTATCACTGAGTTGAAGAAAACAAAATTGTATTGAAAGTAAATAAACAAACACACAAATCCTTGAAATGTCCTGAAAAATATGTTCACAATGGCATGTAGAATTCAAATTAATGGAAATTTCCCTGATTTTGTTACTTCAATTTTTTACTTTCTAGTGTATTGTATTTGTAGCGATTACTGCCTGATGTTATTCATCGTGGAAAACAAACCTCCGACATTAATTTTGCACAACATGGAGATCTCAATCTGGACCTCTAAGAAGAACAGAGCCATTTTAATAATGGCTCTGAATAGAACATTCAAACCGTTTTTAATTCTTGATTTGTATTATATTTGTAAATTGTATTCTTGTATTTCTTTGAATTTGTATACGGAAAATCAAAACAAACCAAACCAAACCAATCTAAATTGATATTTTAAGGCCATCACCGATAATATTTCTGATGTCAAAATGAGGGATCTAATTTTTCTTAACTTTTAAAGAAATTATCTAATCCTGCACGCGTACAGAACATAAAAGAGCAAACCATATCCTTACCCTGTGGAAACAAGAATACGAAGTTTCTCACAAAACCTGGGGGAGTTCTCAATAAACCCATGTTCAATCCTCAACCCCATCGTTACCACCATACCCCGGCCTACCAGTCCACCGAGAGGACACAGAAGTGTGTCACACAAGGGGCGATAGCCAAAGAGTGGAATGTATTTGCAGATGGTATTAGCTTTGACCTAACTGAAATTGGGGTCTCCAGATGATGTGGGGTAAGGTGCCTCACCAAATGGGGATGTCGTCCCGAGTCATGTATATCGAGGGGTTAGTGTCAGACACAAAGACGTAACTACATTTTGGCCATTATGAGAAAAAGTGGTTTATGTGTCACTGAGCACTTGAGCCTTAATGGTACTATGTCCCATTTGCAGGCCAAACAAATGAAAAGGTTAAATTCCAATGGCATTTGAAAGATAATACTAATTTAGATCCCCCCTTACAAAAAGGGGGCTTGAAAATGTCTTTAAGTCGGAAAATAACGACTATTAGTTGTCAAATTGACTTAGGAGCTATAGAGCCAATAAGTAATAGTCTTGATTTCCAGACCATCGTACCGCATGGTCGTACGTTTTATGCTGCGCAAAGATTCAATCAGTTTAATTTTGGCCATTACAAGCAGTGGGTTATTGATGTAGACAAATCCTTTACAGCTCATTTTATGTATGTTATTACCAAAGAAGAAAAAAAAGCCAGTCAGTCACTCAATAGTGTCTGACAGTGAAGTCTAGCAAGTAAACGGGTTTTCTTGCATAATTTGAATATTAGGACACTGCTAACGTTTAAATTTCACAGATAGGACATACATGACACATTCATAATTCCTGCAAAGTTCTACAGAATTTGAGGTTGGCTGCAAAAGGGATATAGTATCTTTAAGGAGTTAAGTGTATGTTTCACTAGCCATCGACTTCAATGGGGTGTTGGTTGGAGTTAAGTCTTTGTGTTTCCTGGAAAGCTCACATTTTTCTGAACATTTTGATATTAAATATTCATTTTGGCAAAATATGGAGTTACGTCTTTGTGTCACTGAACCCTCGATATTGACTATGTGGATTATTTGAAGTAGAAATAAGAAATCAATTTTCGTTGTAAGGCACAGGGATACGGGTATTAACGGCAAGGAAATTTTCATGAACTTTGCTTTTACTCAAATTTCCCACTAAAGATCATGAAGATTGAAGGATACCAATCTTTTAGGGCCCTATATCATGTTATACAAATAAAGTCATCATCAAGTTCCTGTTCAACTACATTAAGTTTTGCCATGGTCTGATATTCGATTCAATTCAATTCGTTTCTTACAATTCAAGCTAATACATTAAAAATACATATGTAAAAACATGAAATATAAACATACATATACCAGTTAAAAAATACATCAAACAGTTTGTTCAATACGAATAATATGACAAAAAGACGGTATTATAGGAATTAGGATGGCCATACAAAACCAATAGGGGTTTGGTCGGGACGGCCAACCGAACAAAGTATCAATAAGTATATTACAAGACATGTTGGAGCTTGTAAAATATAACTTTATGATATATATCATAACGTTAAATATAGAAAGACAAAAAGACAAACAAAATACCTATACAAACTCTACACAAAATACACAATGTAGTATTTAAAAAAAACATACACGAGACACGCACGCTCACACACGTAAAGACATTAACCCCCTCTCTCTCTTTCCCTCTTCCCTCCCCTTCTCTCTTACTCTCTCTCCCTCTCCTTTTGAGACAAAATGATATGTTATACGGTAATTTGGCATACATTTCGTTATTTGTTAAGAAAGGATTTGCAGTTGAACTTAGTGTTTCATGTTTGTTTTGGTTTCTTTCTTAACCCCAAAGTTAGAGCGACATCTATGAATCTTCACAGGAAGTGGAACAATTTCATGAAGTCATCACGTGTTTTCTCCTCCATTACCACCTCTTGAAAATTAACGTATTTTCGCCGCAACCAGAAAAAATCAACACGATAACTTGGTAATCTTCTATCTTTAACAAAATGATCGCTTCTCGAGGTAACACGAACCTTACCGCAAAAAAATAAAAAACCAAAACAAGTATGATTGTGAAGTTTTTGATTGGTATGAAATGAAGGGAAGAAGGAGATGAACAAGATAAGCAAGGTGCATGTAGTAAGGATGAAGAAGAAGCTGAGATGACAATCGTTACTCCCTCTTTTCCTGGTAGCTGCACTCTCTTAGGAGGTTGAGTGAACTAAAATTTGTGCAAACTGACAAGTGATGGATGACTTGCGTAACATAGTTCATTGTGTCAATTTAGACGTGTGCGTTTGTGCAAATGTGGGTGTGTGTTTTACGTTTAGGTCTGATGTGCTTTCCGTAGCCAGGTATCAATCATAAATGATTATTCATGTTGTACTTGGCACATCGTCTGTGGATTTTGGGTTGGTAGGGCACCAATGGACAAACCAGAATCTCTGAACTCCCATCTTGACATCCAGGGTAGAATTTATCCAGGAATTAAATGGTACACTCCTTAGGCACGGTGACATGTGCACCTTTACTTCGGGCTTTACGAGAGAGAAAGAAAAGGGGGGATATTCGTTAAACATAGAATTGGTCCAACTAAGACTCTATAAAGAGGTAAAATAAAAGTAAAAAGAAACATGTTTGAAAGGGTACGGTATCAAAACCTTTCAAAAGCTTATAAATGATGGATGACTTTGGGGTCTTCTTTAGATTCACGTAAAGCATTGGTTTTAACTATATCCCTGTACCCTTCAAATACCATTTTGTGGCTTAATAATAATACTATTCCGCATTTATACAGCGTTTGATGCATCGACGATGTCTCTAATTAAAGCGGTTTACACATATAGTATTAGCCCGGTCATCGAATTCAGGCTTGCCTGCACAGAATGTATACACATTCTCCACTCTCTGGGGAGCATTCCGGCCAGGCGCCAATTTACCGATGCTGATAATGCTGAGCAAAATGCATTTACGTTCGCATCCTATCGGGTACCCATTTAACAACTGTGCATGGAGAGTGATAAATGTAGATTAACGACTTGCCAAAGGACGTTAGTGTCGGGCTGGGATTCGAACCCCATACCTTGTGATCTACAGTTCGGTGACTTATCAACTAAACCACAACACCTCTACATGTGTATAAATAGAAAGTGAACATAATGAAAAGTTGCCTCTAAGGAATATGAAAATTTTTGTGAGTATAGAGTTCAATAAACCAGTCAAGGAAACCAGGTAACTTTCTATGCGGTGATACTGGTTTTGGGTAGGGGCAAAGACTTGATGATTTGGAAAACATGTCTCTCTCCAACATAATAATATAATATATATATTTGCTTTACAAATGTGAGAATGGTTTGTTTTGTGGTGCTCGTCAAGATGCTCCGGAAACATGTTTCGCTTCAGAATGATATGAGAAGTGCCAGAGCTTAAAAGAAAAAAACGAAACCTGCGACCCTCTATGAAAATTTGTGGCGCCACCTGTGATCATCCAAGGTAATCACTTTCAAATTCCAGTTCAATTTTAGGATTTTGCTTCTTATGTGAGTCGAATGGCCACTGAAATTCTGTGATACCGTGCATTAATTGAAGTAATACATTTTATTTTTATAACATTCCCGCTCTAAGCTTCTTTGTCATAGTTTGGATATAATTGTGTGATGAACATATTTATACGAAATACAACCGATATCTGAAGAACTACATATTTACCTCAGGTAACGAATTTAATAGGCTTTTCACTTTAATTGCATAGTTTATAGTATTTACTTCATGAGGGTACTTTAAAGGTTTGCATCGGTGCAGAGTATTCCCCCAACCGTAATATTTTATTTGTTGTATAAACAACGCAATTTTTACTATCAATATAACGGCGACGATTAATATACATCCATATTTTCCTCTGCGGCAGTGTTTATTTAGAATCGGTCCTTCATCTCGAGTAATGATGTTTAAATTACTCGGCGATAGCTCCTGTGTTTATGGAAGCAAACGTTTAATACGATTAGAGCCATGTGTGCGAGAAATGTAGAAGTAATTCGCGGAAAATTGAGTTGGGGTATCATTCGATTAGATATTCTCTGGCTCCTGTATCCATTGCCTCTTCTCCCTACTCGTATCCAAAGAGACTTGATTTTTTTTTTCTTCTTCTAGTGATGCGTAATCACAGAAGGCCTGAACACCATGATTGTATAGACACCACCAACACTACTATACATGATTGCTTAATAATATCATCATTTAACAACTTTCCTTCGTTTTGACTAAGTTACGGTCGTGCAATTACAGCACCTGCCTTTCCTTCTATATTTTTCCCCTAAGCGCGTCGAGACGCCACGGTAGGGATATGTGCTATGAAACCGTTGTATTATTTTTGTCGTTGCTGTTATTATTATTGTTATCATTATCATAATTATCAATATGATTATCATTATTCATACAACGGTGTTATCTACCACTTTCTTTAAGAGCAGAATACAAAATTGAATGGGAAAGTTGTCTATTTAGTCTTTTTAAAGGTAAATGGACTCTTTAGGGCTGGGAGATAAACAAAAATAACAATACAGCTCTAGTTAAGTAATTGATAACTTTCTTAAAACATTTCACATGGTACTGCGATCTGTTCCTACAGTCATTTCATTTTTCAAAATGGATTAAGAATAGGCCCCCCCCCCCCCTTAAAAAAAAAAGAACTTTGGTTCAGCCATGGATAGGTGTCATCAGGGCTATGAATCTAATTATCGGAAGCATACACTGCGTATACACACTTATCTCGTAATTATTGGGATGGAGGGGCGGGGGGACACCCCACTTCCGAAATGATGCCTTGTTGGAGTGTGGGCGATAATTGCATGTTGTTTTGTATGCTGACAGAAGAGATCTAAAGTTGGGGTTAAGGGTATAGACAAGTTCTGGTCATGCGATTGCATTGTGAAATAAACGTTATGGAATCAATCGGAAAAGGTTGATCATCTAGCATATAAGTATTGGTGTGTACTGCAAGGTTCTGGAATCATCGAAATGATATGAAATCTGGCCCAGTCTTGGTAAAGTTACAAGCACTGTACACAGAAAGATGTGAATGGGACTACGCGATATCTATCCAGGACGGATAGATATGATAATTTACCAAATATATAGATTAGTAGGCGGTTTCCAGCAAAATTTGGATCATCACGTATAAGTCAAAACATATTCTTTTACATGATTGGTAATAAGAGGTTCTATTTTTTGAGAGGGAGGCGTTTCCAAAACTGGTATTTTCCTTTAACTCTTAGATGTACTCTCTTATGACACCCTGTCATAACCGTATAGTTTGACGGATGGATGGAAGGGGAACAAAAGAATGATTTATGACATAGTCAACATTAAAATATGAATAGAGGGCTTTAGTGCACACGGAATAGATTTATGCTTTTACATATTCATGGTCATTGCACTTTTCGAACGACGTATAGAAATCCATGCAAACTCTCAACCTGTGAACTAAAAGATATGAAAAAAAGATTACCTTGCATGATGAAAACCAATTTCGACTAATGCCCTGTTCTATCCTGAATACAAAGAAGTGATGCCTTCTTGATTCTGTGAGAGCGAACACTTGTCAAATTGAAAGAGTTAAAGGGATAGTCCACCCCAGGATTTTCTTTAGCTGACGATATAGACCTAATAATACCATGAAGAATGATACAAGTCTCATTAAAATCCATGATCACATAACGAAGATATATCGACTTTTTTATCGAAAATCAGCCGCCCCCCAAATGCAAATGCGTTACATGGGCATGAAACAATTGTGACGTATGTTGCGAGCTGCCTTCTTATTTCGCAGACATTCACTTTCGCTTTCACTTTCATTCATGATTCGTCGTGTCAGTGCGATAACAGTGTACCGCGAGCGAAAGTGAATGTCTGCGAAATAAGAAGGCAGCTCGCAACATACGTCACAATTTCGATACTATCGGTTATTTTTTGGCGATCGTTTTTTGCCCATGTAACGCATTTGCATTTGGGGGGCGGCTGATTTTCGATAAAAAATATATATCTTCGTTATGTGATCATGGATTTTAATGAGACTTGTATCATTCTTCACGGTATTATTAGGTCTATATCGTCAGCTAAAAAAAATCCTGGGGTGGACTTTCCCTTTAAATACAGATTTACACAGGTGTATGGCTAAGCCCCGTTGATATGAGGCGGCCATTTTGTGCATGGGGGGAAGGTCAGCTTCGGTGTACTTTTGGGGCGACATCCAATTTCTAATACATGTAATATGTAAATTTATAATAACAAGGTCATCAAAAAGCTTTTTACCAAAGTAATAAGGGATCACACATTTCCTCAAAGCAACAGACGTTATACAAAACCATTATGGCAAACCTAAGTTTTCATGCAAGAACGCATTTCAATCATCATATGCTTTTTTTTCTCGTTTCCATTGTTGCTTTTATTGATGTACTGTATTTCCACAATAAGCACACATAATATTGCCGTCTTGAAACAGTTTCATATTTCTATTGCCCTGTTGCTCTGTAAGGCAACGCCATTAGCAAGGCCACATATACACAATTAGTAAGCTATTACTAACCCTTTTTAAAGGAATTATGTGTTCCGATTTGATTTCGGACGAGAATTTGCATACATAATGTTACAGATTGGAATCTTATTGACCTTTCTGGGTTGAATAACTATGGTCGTAAGTCCTGTACAAAAGCTTAATGGACTATATGCTATGGTTGAAAATGATGTATATATTTTTGGGCTGGATTAGTTTATTCGTCAATGTAGTTGATGACATAGACTGTTTCGCCCGTAGGCTCATCAGCAACTGAACTAAACGTATAAAGTATGAAGATAGATATACCCAAAATGAAGTTCATTCCTAACACCAAATTGTTTGTATACGTGATGTGCTGTGTGTAAAGTATTCGTAATAGAACAAATGTTTCGCCTCGTCAGAGAAACAGGACTCTGATCTTTCTTGTCTGAACTCAAGACATTTCCCAACCACCCACTCCACAATCACATACTAGTTTATGAGACATAATTATTTTTTAATAAGATAAATTATTGACCTATTTTTTTATATCACAGGAAGGTGTATAATATGGTGACATTTTGTATCACATCTTACATCATAAACATGTCTCAACAGAGGTAGCACGGTACGTGTTGAAAATATATTCCAATTTGGTATAACTTTGCATATGAACTTGGAAATTTTGATTTACGATTGAGTTTTTATCTACCCTCCTGTACCCATGTTCGTTGATCAGAACGCGCAGAAAGTACATCGCTTTCAGCTTGCCCCAACTCTGCACGCCTTCCTAATTTCCTATAGTATGTAGTTATATTACGATGGTCGTAAGGATGGACACCCCAACATAACACAATTTACTGTCTACCGTAGATGAGGACCATCCATGAATATAGCCATTAACCATGATTTCCATGATGATTATGGATTAAATTTGGATCATATCAAATTAAATACATTTTCACTGGTTACTAATGAAGGCGAAGATGGGAGGAGTGTAGATGAGTAGGAAACTAAATGGTATGCTGTGAACGCCGTGGATAGGTTGGAGACTTGCAGTTGGTTTAGTTGTCAATATCTTCATAATCTAATTTATTTGTTTGTGATCAACAACACTGTACAATAGAAGACACGGACAAGAAAAAAAAGTCATAATTTTTGTTTATGGAACCACAAAAATGATCACTTTGATCGCATCGTTCTGACAATATTTAAGAAACTGCTGTATCGTGTCTTATTTTCACAAGGTGCTGGTGGTTTTAATCAATTGAAAAGAGTTTCATCTGATAGTCAAAATATTCTTTAAACTGCGTTCATGTGTGACAATTTTCACTTGGTGCTCTCGCTATCAAATGCACCAAACGACTTTAGTGTCACCTCTTAAATCCAGTGATGGACAGTCAACAAGGCGTCCTAAGTATTCCCCTTGTTGTTTCAAATCTTTCCAAGAAGTTCATGCCAGGTTTCGAGAGTCATGGTCTTTGGTTTTCTCACGCAACGGTGAAATCCCGCCAAAAAATGTGGACCCCTGCGTATGATTCGTGCCATATGATTTACCGAGCCACATTATTCTGCAAAATCGCTTCCCAAACACAATTACTTTTCATGTGTTTTACGAGATGTCACAATGTACAGTGGGCAAACATAGGGACTTATAACTTGTTCGCCCGGGATGTATTGACAATAGGGGAGCTTCCACGTCTATGGATCGCTCGGCTATTCAGCTGTACAAATCACATCAAAACTGGTTAAATACGGGAGGGTGTTGAATTACGCACCTACCATTAACGGAACCCCGTCCTTGATAATCTCCTGGAGGAATTTTCACACAATACCCGAGTTTCACACCGAATAGTGAGTGCTTTATAGAGAGTTGAACTCCCCCTTACTGTATCAGTCACGATTGTATCAATATTGAAAGTATGCCTGCTATTTTTGTAACTTTAGAATAGCCATGAGAGGTAATTACACGCCACCTCTGACACATTTCTTGTAGATTACCTTCTCTTTTGGGTCGTGAAATAAATATTTAAAACATACTACTCTGCATGAATATTTGGCGCCTATGATATTGTTTTATACACCATGTATCTGTCAAATACTTTCAGGTTTATGCCCCGTCAGGAGAAAGCGGTGAGGATTTGGGTAACACTAAACTATATACCTATTCCAAATAATATGCTTAGCATACTACTTATAAGATATCATTCTATTTTGTTTACAAACATGGGATGTGAGTAAAAATGATCGCTTGTAGTGAATACTTAACAACAATCGTTTGCAGAGAATGAAGAGTTGCAGCAGTACTGTACTTAATTGGGCCGTGAGTGACACATTCTTCTTCTTTTTCTTCTTCAGTACGTGTCGACAGACTTGTTAGTCCACGTAGAGACACGGAAACGAGGCACGTGGTAATGGACTAGAACTACCATTCAGGAATTTTAGTACATGGGTTCTAAGGGAATCAATTTATTCCAGTCCTTGCACGTGCGAGAGAAGTAGGAGAACTTGAAGAAGTCTGTCCTGCAATAGGTCTGGTTCAATTGCTGGCTATTGCTGGTTAAATAACGACGGGATCTAGTAACAGCAGGAGATGATAGGGTCTTCGGGATGGCAGAGTGACCTCTTTGGATCTGATGCTTCATTAGAGTCTTGCAACTTCTCGCCTATGTTCCAGGGAGTCCCAATCCAGATCTTTCACCATGTCAGTAACATTAGCACGTTGGCCGTAATCATTGCAGACGAATCTGGCAGCACGACGTTGGACCATTTCTAGCTGCTTGGTGGATCAATGTCTGGCCAAAGAACTGTATTTTAAAGGGATTCGAACCACTACCGTGTCTTCCATCGTCCGTGCATCATCCACTAGACCATGAAACATCTACACGTATACCTCACGTTTTTATAATTACTTCCTTTCTCTCACTTTGAAAGTATGTTGGTATGGACACATGAAGGACATCACAACGTTTCGTTTACTGTTAACGAGCTTTGATTAGATTTTCTCTGATTGATCTTGCTTTTAGTTATCAAGACATAGAAGGGATACAAAATAAATTGAAGTCAATCCATAAAACTGGTAAGAAACAATAAACTCCCCTAGGAGAGGGATGATAGGGTAAAGGCTTTTTATTTTGGGGCAACCTTAAAATACCGACATCATATTATGGTGATTATCAATCTGGTCAAAAAATATAGAGACAGACACTGACGTACATGACTTGTATGAAATGTTTTATATAGAAACAGTATCGTCAACAGCCCAAGATACATTACAATATAAACATGGTTTAGTCATATAATATGGCAGATGAAAAACAGATGTTCGTTTATGTTGAAAAGAGGACAACATCCTGATCGCGAAAATAAAAGAAGTAAGAAAAAGCGCGGCAATGCATTTCGCCAAAGATCGCAGTGTCACACGATGTCAAATTATACTGTGAACCTGGCTTAGTAATTCAGTTAGAACTGCTACATTCACACTTTGTTGTGGACTGTGATGTGGGAAATGAGAAAGCGAACGACCCTCTTTCTCCCGCCAAAACATCGACGCCTAGCTTAGAGACCAGATTGAACTTCGATCTTGACACTTGTGGGGTGTTTAAAAGAAAGAAAAAAGTGGTGTGGGAAGGAGGGGTGTGGGGCCGTTTCAGATATGTCCCGGAATGGTAAACATGATGTAGATACCACCTGCTTTGTACGACAGGTTTCATGGCATGCCGAGGTATTCATGTTATTTGTCTTTTCATATTCTCCTCTATGTTTGAGTGATTGCACTTTTACTTGATTCGACCAATCAAGATAATCAAGAAAATATCAAAGTGGGATATGGAATTGAAAAATTATTCCAACATTTAAAAAAAAATCTGGAGCTACAGGCCTGTTTTGGTGGCGGGTCCTTACATTTGGCTGTGTGCATTGTTATTGGGTGATAATGTTAGTGTGTGTAAAGAATTTTAATACAAGCGAGGATCTGTACATGTCATTTTTAAAAAGGTTTATCAGGGGTAGAAAACGATTTGTAAAAGGTTTCGAATGTACCATTACATTCCTTGCAAAATTTAGTACGTACATAGCAATTTGGAAGTGGTCAATGATCAACTTTTTATCACATTGATGATAGCTAGAGATATTTTGTACACTTGAAAAGTTAAATTGCATTGCAACTCCCAACCCAGGAGATGAACGGGTACAGTAGAAGGTATACGCAGACGACATCTTCGAAATAGTAAGGGTACATCACAGTGCTTGAGTATGGGCATGGTAATGGGCATTCAAAAGAAAATTATTGCAAGATGAACTACGAAACATCTTGGACAAATTGAGGTGATGCACCTATCAATCAACCTATTGGGCGGACCTTGACGTGAGAG
The DNA here is from genome assembly GCA_035222895.1 of Strongylocentrotus droebachiensis. Lineage (NCBI taxonomy): Eukaryota > Metazoa > Echinodermata > Echinoidea > Camarodonta > Strongylocentrotidae > Strongylocentrotus > Strongylocentrotus droebachiensis. Next base: position 36,782 of record JAVYIG010003756.1, on the reverse strand, counting down.
TTGGTTCTCTGCTTTTAAACTTTTTGTCCGAATGTCATTTAATCTTCATCGCTGCTTCTTTAAATCAAAGGATGTCAGTCATGAGACGCACATACTCCCTGGAGAGGGAACGTACACGCAGAAGAGAAGGTCCTTGTGCAGGATTCCTGAAATGGATCTATTCTCAGTGACACATCAGATGCATCATAGTGATTAATTCCCATCTCGACTTCCATTACCAAAACGGTTTCGCACACCCTTTTCACCGAGACAAACAAAAAACGATAAAATTAAAGATGATAGGAATTATATTCCTGTAATTCATGTTGAACTCTTGCGAATTGCCTAAAAAATAAAATCTCCTATAGATATCATGAACGGTATAGGAATAAAGACCTTGGAAGTACACCGTGCAGCATCGCTACGGCGGCGGGGCGGCGCTACGGTATTGTCAACCACCTGTACAGATGCACAGGATTAAGTAAACTCCGACTGTTGATTCGTCGGGGGGCAAATCGTTAAATGATTGGGTCCCATCCGAGACACATTCCACGAATCAATGACAGATAGAAGATATGGATAAAAAGGGCTATTTCTGCCAAAGGTCGTCTGTTCCCCGAGCTGCCCGCATTAATTCCATCAAGACGCTCTATGATTCAAACATCCATGTCGGCTGATGGAATCGATACAAGCTGAATGACAAATAAAGTGCCATCTTTAATGTCATGTCTTTCACTAATCTATCTCATGAGAAAATTTGATATTTGATGAAACCATCTCACGCAAATATAATAGGGGTCATGTTTGAAGAATATAACTATTTGTGTTATGTCATACCCCACGCATTAAAATGGTTAGAAGTACGTATAAACGAAAATGGTAGGCTCTATTTATTTTCGGTGTATAATATAGGTAGTGAATATCACGAGATAAGCCTAGCTTGAGACAAGTGTTAACTCCGTATCCATTTTATGAAGGGGATGGAGGGGGGAGGGGGGGGGGGGGGTACAAATACAAATTCTCATATTGGTATTTCGTTACCTCTAACAAAGATTACCCTGTCAAGTATTTTGTTGTCACTGATTTCTTTTTGCTTTGTCGTACATTTAGCACCAAATACTTTGGAAATAGAAAGTGTATTTTCTTTCTTATTTACAGACCGGGGTATGAACGCTTTCGCGTCATATCCCAGCAACTAGAAATTAAAGAAAACGATTCACTAATTACTACCCTAGTCACACCACCAAGCTGACTTCAAACCGACCTAACGTCGACAAATCTTCACCATGAAATATTAATGTAATTGTTTGATCGCTCTGGTGTCGATCTGGTCGGTATGACTTGGATACAAAGAACAACGAACCACTCAAGTGGTTCAGAATCTTTACCAAAGTTTCAAGACCTCTAGCATAACCACAAAGCTAGGATCAGTGCCTGTTTCTCCTTCATGACATTGATATGACCATTGTAGCGTTAGATCAGGGAGGTGAAAGAACAGGAGGCGAAACTCTTGTAATTTATTCAAACGCATTCTTGAGTTCTAAAGCGTAACAATGGGATGTGTAACATTCCACTTGGCTTTGAAGTTCCATGCTCCGAACCGCGCTTCCACTGCGGAGAATTTCGGAAGCCAGGCACCAGTTTTACATTTATTACAAAATAATAAATTACCGGCAAAATTACAGTGTAAATTAAAAACTTTATATGGGAATTTTATTGGGAATAGTGCATCAAACAAATTTTCAAATTTAGAACTCCGTCCTGCCTTTAAATTGTGTGCCAGAGTTGGTAAAAGAAAAATTACATCCTGTCAAAAACTCAATATTTTAGGATGATGCGCTAATTTGTGCATGCTTTAATGTCCCGTTATTTGATCCATGATTTACATTCTTCAATAACATTAGGTTTGCTAATGCGTGTTTTCGCGTGTTTTTTGTATTTTTCAAGTTTAAAAAAGAATGAAATTACACAAGTTTGTGTTCGCTTGTTCTACTCTTTACACATTCAACAATGGATGATAAATCATTGGAAGGGACAGCGAACAGTTGCTGTGATACCATTTTCTGATGTAGGAATTCTAAATCCTAAAATTTCATGCGCTCTTTTATCTCACCACCTGGTCAACAGCTGCAGATTAGCGCATAACTTTCCGGCGGCTTGGAGCATGGGGTCAAAGGAGAACGGCTTGATTCAAGTCCTTCTCTATCACGTCCCTGGTTAGATGAATCGGTTAAGCAGTATCGATGCATTTTCTACTGAAATGTACATTCACCAGCTGCCCTTAAAAACATTCCACCTGTAAATTCTCTTCACAATCCATATATTTTAAATGTTTGTATTGCGATCTGTATATCTAAGTCCCTCAACACGCAAAACCAGTGGTTAGCCTTAGAAAGAGCTTAATTTTGATCAAGGATAGTAGAAAAGTGGAAGAAACCATCAGTATCAAAATACAACCAAAGACAAAATCGAAGATTCCCAGGATTGTTCTAACAGGTGCAAGGGCTTAACAAAATACTGTGTTAAGACAAAAGGATTATAGGATACTTCTCAAAGATCTTTAGCGAGGAATTATTTTTGGGTGATATACTAGCTACATTAGGAGTTCATCTTCAGGACATGCATGTTTTGCAGTTCACATGGTTTTATGGTAAGGTAAGGAAAATGCAGACTTTGTTTAATTCAAATTGATTCAGATTGATCCCTTAACGTAGAGGTGTCGTGGTCGAGTCGATACGTCAGCGGACTGTCGATTACAAGGTCCGCGGTTCGAGTCTCCCCGCGACAGTAATTTCCTTTGGCAAGACATTGATCTACATTTGCCACACATTGATCTACATTTGCCACACTCAACCCAGGTGATGTAAATGGGTACCTGGCAGGAATGCAATTCCTTGAAATGAAATGCTTTAGCGGCCTAACATGGCAGCTCAGCTACAGCCGGGGTAATAATATGATACCGCTGTATAGGGTATATTCATATAGTAGCTGCGCTATATAAATTGCCCTATTATTATTATTCTTACCCAAATAATTAAGTACTATGTTTCGAATTCAGGGTTTATTGGTTAAACTATCTTATCTTAACCACATTACAAGACCAACTACATGTAATTCCTTTTATGATTCAAAAGAAACATGTTGGTTACAGAAAAAATTACCCCTCCATTGAAATTGAATTGATAAACTCTTGATTATTTAACTATTTCGGGGTTGGGCATGTTTTTGTATCTTTAGAATGAAATTTAGTTTCATTGCAGTGCATCTAATCGAAATAGGTGTAATGGAACAGATATTTTTGTGAGTGAAGAAACGATGTTTTTGAAATTAATATTTTTCTTTGCGTAGAGGAGCCAAGCTGTCTCAAGGATAGCAAATCATACTTTTTGTCGGTGGTAGCATAATCATATTTTCTTCCTTTCCCCTTTTCAAAATGGACACCCTGACATCCTCAAGTGAGAGTACCATTCATCATTCATCATGACAGGAGTCCATTAGATCTCCATCCTTATGTTTTATCTACAAATATTATCGAACCGGTCTAGGCGGAGACAGTTGTGTAAACGACCAGAACCGACGAATGTCGGTCGGAAGGAGTCGAATTTCGGATTTGCAAATCAAACCACAAAGCTTTATTCCCAGGACAATGTGTGTGTTGGCAACCAAGAGAAAGGGGGTATTATATGCTTAAAACCATTACCAGGTATCCTTTAGTATGTGAAAGGAATCCTCGTTAGACAGGGATGCGGCACACCTTCTAAAGTTGTTTCCTATCTACGGAAGATCGCATAAAGAGTTTTTCCTAAAAATTCGGGACAGCATTAGATTTAAATGTTTACATGTACTTCAAACTTATCAATATCATGAAAAATAAACATTAGATTTAAATGTTTACATGTACTTCAAACCTATCAAAATATACTACCATGACTTCCAATAAAAAGACCCATCATTCTTCAAGTAAGTTTGGATGGAGAGTCCATTTTGAAAACTTCGTTGAAGATAAGGACTAGTAGTGAGAGATGCTGGAAATGTGATATTTGAATAATACACATATTTATTTCCTATATTATTTAAATTCAATTATTGAAAGCCGAAAGTCAGAACAACAAAGTAGTTTCAAACGACGCTGATAAATGAAATCAAAAACGTCTTTTAGAATTATGCTGTTTTCGCGTGCATAAAATCAATATTTTCCTTCAAAATTCTACCTGAACTGTTCGTTGGTCTCCTGTAGGAGTGTTAGCCAAATTGTAAATGTTAGAAACGACCCTTTCAAAATTCCGTGAAAATGCAGTTACAAGTAAATTGGGTATTTTGAAATTTATTTCCTACTAAATGAATGAGATTGAATGCAGTAGTGATGACTTTGTACAGCCCTTGCATCGAGATGAACCGCTTGATGAAGAGCCTGAGTGTACAATCGTCATGGTCAATTAGATAAATGGACGGCTCTTATTCTTAAAATCGGGAGGTTTGATAACAACTTATAAAAGACCTTAAAGCTCTTTGAAAAGCCATTTCTTTCCTGCATCATAAGATGCGAAACGTCCAGGGAAACGGGAGGATAGTCATCTCAGTGTTACTCTTATCTTGAAATCATTATATTGGTGAAGTTGCTGAGGGATTGGTACCCCACACAACCTTGACCATTGATAAGAAGACAGGGTCAAAAGAATTGCACTCGTCACTAGCCATTAACCACGCCAACCATTCACAATTCTCGCCCAGGGAGTACCATTTTCTTTCTCGCCGCCAACATAGAGTTTCTAGGATTTGGTATAGCCATGGGATATATAAAACAATTGAAGGTTTGATCAGAATGTGCAATTCTAATAATGTGAATTGAGCATAGACAAGGTCGATTCAGACGTAGTGTCGTTTCCATGTGTAATAGCTCTGTGCACGCCCCTGTATATCCAGGGAAGTCCCGTTGAGGTAGGTATAGTCTATTCTGGCTGAACATAAACTTGACATTGTACAGGTATTCTTTTACCAGGGCCCCGTTGCACAAAGCTTAGCGATTGATCGTACGATTGAGTTTTGCGATTGATTGCATTGATCACTATGTACAGTCAATCGCAAAAATTGATCGTGGGATCAATTATTGAGACCTTGTGTTACCGGGCCCTGGTAGAGAGCTGTCTGTTCATATAGAGGTGTCATGGTCTAGTGCATGGATACGTCGGCGGACTGACGATCACAGGGTTTGCGGTTCGAGTCCCGCCTCGGCACTAATGTCCTTTGGCAAGACATTAATCTACATTTGCCACTCTGTACCCAGGTGTTAAAACTTAAAACGGTACCGGCTATACGGTAGCTTAGCAGATCCGTGGTAATATTTGAGCGCCTTGAGCAATATTGTATTAAATAAGTGAAAATAAAGATTTATGAATTAAGAATGGTATAAGCAACGGGTCATGTATATATGAGATAATGTTAAATACAAGATACGCACTTGGTTTGGCGTAATCGATTTTCTATGGATGACCAGACCGCTTTTGCAATATCGTTAGTAAAACATTTTAGCTAACACTTTTCTGGATCACATGAAAAGATAGATTTTTCTGTTCAGGTGTTGGATGCAAAAAGGGGGTGTTAGGGGGCACCCAAAGATCAGTGTCAGACAAGGATAAACTTCAGATGTTGTTTTATTGGCTGATATGTTTATTCAAAAGTAAGAGCATCTTCAGAGGAATGTACCATGCAGACTATCATAAATACGATATAGAATCTTAACAGGCATGATAGGTATACAAGGACCAATTTCCGGCTTTGAGACTTACTCCGCCCCCATCATTAAAGATTAAGTCATTGTAATGTTGGTCCTTCACCATTTCATCCCTCATTGAGCTTTATACCGTGAAGGCATGATTAACCTAGGTCTCAACGTACTTACCCAGATTTCTGATCAATTTTATTTACCCTTGAGAGAAGAATCAATTTAGTGTACCATCAACACCCTCCCGTGGCCAAGCAGAGATGTACAGTCGTAGCTGAACTGCAGGATGTTGTCTTAACATTTCTCCACCGCGATACCGCTGGACTACTCTACTCTAGAGGGTAAATTCTGTACCCCCATCTCGCGTACCTCGCCACTTCCGCCCACGGACCAATCCCTTGCCATGTTTCTTCGATTTTCTCGTCCGATTAATTGGATAAAGTGTTTCCGTTTGATGTCTCAGCCAGGTTCTGTCAGTCGAATTCAATTCAGGTTTCTCGCTTGGGACGAGACCTTCTACCAAGAATCCGTCGATTTCCTTGAAGAAGTAAAGCATGGTAGAAACAGAGGAATCCTTTGGAACCTTTCCCGGTAGCTCTTCCCAGGCTTCAGATGGTTCACGGAAAGGCCAACATCGAATTACCATGCAGACGTTGTGGTAGTTGTGAGACCTTTGGATTCCCTCTTGAACGTGTTTATAGTTTACACCTTAATATAATAGACTTATTAAAAAGAAAAGAAATAAAAGTTTTAATTACATTTTAATTCTGGTTGTCATAACGATTACTGTGTTTTTCGTAAGTAAATATAGGAAATGCAAAGGCCATCCATTTAGTAAAGACACATGTTTTTATTTATTGAAACACATAACGAATATTGGTCTAAGAAAATGACATTTGGCAACGGCCATGGGAAATTTGAAGTCATGTTCGTCTTCAAAAACGTTATCATAATGAAACTACGTGTATATTATTGTTTTATTCAGTCCGTTACTATAGCAACTGCGGATGACACCAGCGGGGCCACCATGAGTCGAACAGTCGTCCATGTGTTTCTGTTTGAGATCGGGGTTGCGATCTGTCTGGAAGAATGTTGAGGGATAAGGTATCTCGCGGTAAAGGATGACATGGGAAAGCTCATGACGACTCGAACATACCCTCGCTCTGGGTTAATCGGATAATCTGTCACACAGTACGGAGCACATCCAGATTTATAATAAAAATCTGGGTCTTGGTGAAATGGGAACCTCGAGGTCTGTCCTCATTGATTCCACTTGCTTCGAAATATGTTTTCCTTCCGTTTTGCTGTTTTGGTCGACGTTGACACCTTACTTTACGCCTGAAGCGTATGGAAAAACCAATGTATACACAATGACAGACATGTGCACAAGCAATGAAAATAGATGGGATCCTCTGACACACACAGAAACCCTGTTTATAACGGCAATGGGAATATGACATTTTGGAGGAAATCACTGACCCCCATCTACCCACATAATGATGTTGCCATATCTTGTTGCAGACTACGCTTGTTTGTAACATAAATACTATCATATTAGATGCAATCACGTCACACTCACAGTGCAATGACAGTAATACATTCAAAACAATTACCTAAAATACGTGGTATATGGTTTACCTTTGCAGTCTCATTTTACAGTCTGAATTCGTTAGGGTTTTTTTCCTGAGACTCTGCAGCTCCAAAAGAAGTTAGCTCACAGAGACTCTACAAGACTACATAACTTTTTGAACAGAAGAACCGGATCGCCATTATAAACGCACTTGATTTTGATATAATTCTAGAGCGCCTTCACTCACATACTACTTGAAGAGGTGTACTTTAGAGGATAAGTGACCCGTGAACCACAAGGTACGGGGTTCGAATCCCTGCCGCAATACTAACGTCCTTTGGCAAGACTTTAATCTACATTTGCCGCACCCTACCCAGGTGTGGTAAATGGATACTTGGTAAGTTGTTATTAGTGCAAAAATCGACTTGCGCCAAAGTGATGCCTACAGTATGCATTATGCTGGGATTAGCGGATGAGAGAACGAATTGATTGTATCAAATGAAATGCATTGCATATGCCTTTTGCAGAAGGAAAGTCACACACACACGCGCACAAATGTTGTTGATATTTGATATTAGATATTTGATATGTGTGGCTTGATTAATTTTGTTAGGGATGTTATTTGGATCTGCAAAGACCGAATTAATACCCTAATCCCAATTGTTTTATTCAAACATCACATAAGCAACTTTGGCGCAATTCGATTTTTGCAGTCTCGCAAACAATGCCTCCAGTTCATCTATTAAGCGTGAACACATACCACACAAAAATGATACCAAATGAATTGGGCTACAATACTCTTTCATAAGATGTATAATAATTTACTGTTCATATATATTTTTTTAAATAATTAGCAATTTTCTAGGTGTAAACTTTTTTTTGACTCACACTGTATAATACTTTTATACAAATTGCATTGTGGATATTGAAACACAATAACCTTTAGCAGATGAAAAAATGATGAATAATCTGAATCTCAATATTTTATGTGGGTTCTGTTAGGTAGGTCATTTTGTAATGCAATGAACTCTAATCTTTCGTGAACCAGAGATGCAGAAAAAAGACACACTTTTTCGTTTAACCCTCTTCATTATTTTACAAGAGTTCAGGGAGGATGATCCTATTAACAATTTCTTATTTTGATCGTTCCCCCTGCATGTACATGACAATTTAAGAAATCGGGTTTTGTTCTTTTTTTTAACGTTATGTTAATGAATAGCACAGTGAATTAGTATATGTGCAGAGATGAGAGATAGGATGGGGGAAAAAGCAGAAAAAGAGAAGAAGCACGGGACGACGATTTTTGCCGATAAAAAAGAAATGCTTGGAGAAACTACATGTCGTGCAGAATGCAGGATGGGATAGAGAAATGTCGCTAATCGCTCAGAACAAACCGATTTGCGGTGCATCGAGCGAAGCCTGATTAAACCTTCAACGATCGAAAACGAGTTTAGCTAGCAGAAGCTGATTAAACAACCACCCAAACCATCTCTCCACCTCTCTCAATTCAATCATCTCCATCTCACCATTCATTTCTACCTCTCTCTCTCTTTTCTTTCTTTATCCTGTTTAACCCTTGTTACCGCTCATTTCTCTTTTCCTTTTCCTTTCAATTATCCTCCATTATTCATCCGATTCTGGGTGAGAACTCTCTTAATCACATGATAATTTTTCCCCACCTCACTCTCTCTCCGACTCTCTCTATATCTATCTCTCTCTCTTTCTCTCTCTCTCCAACTCTCTCTCTCTCCCCCCTCTCTCCATCCCCTCTCTATTCAGCCCTCTCTATTTACTGTTACTTCTACCTTACACGTATCCATAGTAATTTGGAAGTCGTCGCCAGCCCCTTAAAGTTATAGATAACAAAATAAGAAAAAAAGGACACGACAGTTGAAAAGAAACTCAGTTCATGGCTTAACATATACAACCATTCTTTGTTTTGTTTCTTTTGATATTTTCTTCTTACGCCCCCAGCCCCCCCCCCCCCCCATCGATCATCAAGTCTAATGTTCTGTTTTTACCATCTTGATGTTAAACTTTGAAGGATATTTGACATGCCCTTGAACTAAATAATGTATCAAAGTATAAACGTTCTTCACTTCAGTTTACTGTCTTTAGTCTGTTACCTTGTTTGCAATTTTTATAGCAACTTTGTTTTCTTGACCTTCCTCCCTTTAAGGGGTAATTTGGATAAAAAACCCTTTTTAAACCATAAAGGCGAATAGATCAATTTGATGTTACTCTTTTAAAGGTACAGTACTATGTTCATATACTAATTTAGAACTTCCCTCAAAACGAAAGGACTTGAAAATCGCATTTAGTGGGATAATAATGACAATTAGTTGTCAAATCGACTTAAGAAATTGCAATCACCTAAGTAATAATCTGATTTTCAGACCCTTTTACCGAATAGTCGTACGTTTTGTGCTGAACAAAGATTTAATCAGTTTAATTGTGGCCAATACAAGTAGTGAGTTATTGATGTAGACAAATGCTCATGTACCTTTTACAGCTCATTTTATGTATACCAAAAAAAAAAGATGTCATTCAGTCACTCGATAGTGTCTGACAGTGAAGTCTAGAAGGTAAACGGGTTTCCTTGCATAATTTGGATACTAGGAGTCTAGGACACTGCTAATGTTTAAACTTCACAGAAAGGACATACATGACATATTCATACTTCCTGCAAAGTTCTACAGAATATGATGTTGGCTGCAAAAGGGACATAGTATCTTTAAGGGGTGAAAAATGAGCAGTGATGAATGATGCGGTTGCCTTGATGACTTTATTATGTTTACCGAAGTAATTTCCATCAATCTCAGATGTAATAGCAACGACTCTACCCCACAGTCTCACATGATAGATTATGCGAGGGAACTTGAATTGAAGAGGAAATTCAGGTAAGGAGTTTGATATCTTTATCATATGCAGCACTGTTTAGTGCAAATGTTTTGCAACGTGGTGGTTTTTGCATAAAACGTATCCTACAACGAATTAGCCTGTGTATTTGTATACAGCGTAGGATTTTGACGTTTGACTCTTGTATTCTATAACTAAACTAATTTGCATTGCATTTCAATATCCATGTCTAATTAATTTTTATTAACTTAAAGTTTGTCTTTCTTAGCGCTAGGGTGACATCTAGAATAACGGTGCACGACGTCATGATACCGATGTTATTAAAGTTTGCTACTTGTTTTCACGTCGGAAAACATTTATGTATTATGGGCGTTGCCTCAAACATTGTTGAAGGTCGATTATCAACGGATTGTTCATGTTTTCTCATCACAAACATGTTTATGATTCTCAAGGTGCATCTCTTTCAGGTTAGGAAATAATGATCATGATGGAATCTAATGGATTTTTTATTAGCAGTACTTGCTCCTCGTGGTTTGTTATTTTGACATGTTGCCTAGATTCTAATAGGTTGTTGTGCCAATATCTTGAATCTTGACTGATTAAATTGTGAACAGATTCATAACTTAATCTCCCGAGGTAGACTTGCACCCACAGCCTCTGTATACACCACAGTTACTGTTAACAACGGACGTGACAGAGACATGAGTAAATACAAAGTAGAGTTTTGTAAGATGAGAATTGAAACAAGTCTAGGGCAGATGGAAGGTACCTGGGAAGGTGAAAGTAAACACATTAGCTAGAAACAATTAGATTCCCGAGGATAATCATGCTCTCGGCGACTCGGCCTGTCGGTTCGAGATCGGTCTTCCAACGGAGGATAGCGATGCCGAGGTTCTGCGACGGAGAGTCCGTTCTGTTTTAATGGTATTTTTATTGATTGGCCAAAGGTTTCTTCGCTTTTTAATTACAGGTTTTGGAGCGAAAAATGCTCATTCTCGTTCATGTTACTTTAATGAGATATCCAGGGATCGAGGAAGTGAAAATATTACCCCATCTATATCGTATTTATCATGTATGTGTAACGCAGCGGTAGTCCGGCCGCTGCACAATATTTGATTGTTGCGGAAATTTTACATATTTTCTCGTTCACTGCCACGATGTCAACAATATACCATCTAACACTATTTTATATTTTCTATGTTATAAAGACAGCAGCTCATCAGTGGATGCACTATAAATGATCAAAAGCCTAACCCAATTCTTTTAAATAGGCAAGCAAGGTTGATGCTATCCTTAGGAAGGAACTTCGACAAAGCAGTACTGTTACAGCAGTGGATAGTAAAGCACTGTCTTTTAAAAACTGAATTTGGGCACGTATATAGACACCAACAAAAAGTGTAAAAGTTAGTGTCTCTCGATCCACACAGCTTTGGACATCATATAAACATCCCGATGTAGAATCTCATTACTAAAATTACATTCGGAGAGTATTGTGCATTTAGTGGAACAAGAGCTATCTTTGATCGAAATACAATTTTCAGTCTCTCATTCTCAAGAAACATCCTTCTTGAAAGTGTCCTTAGTTTAACGCAATTTGTTTTGAACATGTAGGTATCAATGAATTGAAGTCAGAGGTATGGTTCAAAATTTAAAGAAAATATAAAAAACACAATACGTTTCTGAAGTTGATCGTTTAAAGGTTTTCTTATAGACCGAGATGTAAATAGCGGAGGGACTACAATGTATACGATAAGCTGGAAACGATTGTACGAAATCAACAAAAAAAAGAAGTTAAGACGCTGGTGTGAAAGACTTCAGATGGAAGCTAACAATGGCTTTAGGGTACAGCAACCGATACTAATGATTCTAGGAAAACAGAATTACACGAATTATTCCCAGCATTGGAGAAATAGCAACCAGGAAAGATTTATTTCGAACCTGGTATGAATTTTCCAAACATCAGATACGTCAGTATCAAATGGTGATGGATTGGGAGGTGAATATCAATGGTCTTTATCCTCGTGTTAAAGGAGCAGTACGTGATTACTTGTGATCTTTTGCTTCCGACGTTGAGAAAACCCCAAAGAAAAGATGTAACAGCCTGCAGTCCCCGCCATGAATAATCACCATGGAGATGAAACGAAATTGAACGTAGAATATGTAGACCGAGGTTGGCTAAAAACCAAAGACGCAATTAATTTTCATATCATTATTAATACTATTATAAATTAATTTCTGAGTATATTAACTACAACAATATTTTATAAACAAATATTGAAAATGACAAAAGTTTCGTAAATTAATGAAAACCTTAAATTCTTCATTTTCCAATTTTGATTCGATAATGTGGTGGTGTCGTGGTAGAGTGGTTTGAGGGTTTGAATCACATGCCCGGCACGAATGTCCTTTGACAAGACATTAATCCAAATTTGCCATTCTCCACCCAGGTGTAAATAAGTGCCCGATTTGCTAGACATATATTTTGCCGGCAGCTTTAATTGACATGGGTTATAGCATTGGAACGCCAGGAGCGTGACGGCGTGACGGACATGTGCGCTATATAAAAAGCCATTATCATTATTATTATCAATATTATTATAATTACTATTAGCTATTAGTTATATTATTATTATCATACTAATTATCGTTAAAGCTAATATTGTATTTGCTATTCATTATTATTATTATTATTATCATTATCATTATCTTTATCATTATCATCATCATCATCATCTTTATCATTCTTATTATTATTATTACAAGCATATCAGACAACTCTTATTCTATACTATCCTTCTACCGGATAGGTACATTAACCGCCCCTCATTTTCTCTCATAACTTACGATACATGTCTGATGAGAGAAAGTGGTTTGCTGCGTTATTTGACCAGTAGGATTCCAACTGCTTTAAATAACATAACAAAATTATGAATGAAGGAAGTACACAAGAACTGCATGATCGGAGGTCTAAGGGCACTTTTGACTCCAAAGAAAAACACCTCGGTAATGTTATTGTAATGAAAATAGGAAATATTTGTAAAGGTAAATTGTGAGTCTTTCGAAACCACAACAAAAAATTTACCCTGCATTTCCCCCTCGTTGATGCCTTTCATTTTGTTTGATTTCAAACTGGTCTTCTCGAATGAACGTAGAAATGCCATTTCATCCTGAATTTGAAGTCATGTTGACATCAGACATACTTTTTCAAACAAACTTGATACAATTCTGGAATACAATATACTATAACGTTCTAATACTTCTAATTTTGCTTTCCTTTTGACGTTTATTCATTTATGAGAATAATCCACTGTTAACCCTTTGTAGTAGGAGTAAACCAGTCGTAATATCCGTGATATAAATAGAGCACCGTCTTTCCTGGGTTTGTTGTCTGCCTATTCAAGGTATATGGGTGAAGTAAACCCCTTAGTGTTCCTTTGAGACGAATGATTGAACGTGTATCAGACGAAACAAGACGTTCAAAGCAATCGGGGTGTAATTGAAACTTTACTTGAAACGTTTTAGAGGTCGAAGAATCCCCGGAGGTGGCGCTTGTTTTGTTAAATTTGTTCCCTTCAGAGGTCAAAGCTAAGGTCATGTGTTTCGAAGGACTAAAAATGGTCCCGCAAAATGGTCGAGACGCAAGTTTTGTTCTTCGTCCGTCTGGGCGCAGCGGGCATGCTGACCAATAACCTAAAAAGGTTACAGTTTATGATATAGCATAAAATGGGAGGCAAAAAAGATGCACCAAGGCTATGTCTGTTTTAAAATAGAATGACTATTTGGTAAGATACACTAGAGTTGAAAATGTACATGGGCCTGTCCACTGAAACTGAATTTAAATCCCGCATAAGAATCCTGAAATTGGCAATAACATTCCATCCAGTTTAAGTTATCCAGGTTTGTTTGTTGTTGTTGTTGTTGTTGTTGTTGTTTTTTTTTTTTTTGGGGGGGGCGACTATTTATATTAATCTCTGAACAAATATATAAATTCTTCAATTATTATATCCAAATATTTAAATAGGCCTACACTATTAGGGTTTTTTACGCATAATTATTTTCAATTCGGTCGGTCTCTTGTCCACCAGTATAATTTCAACGATGTTATTATAGCTCGTGCACGAAAATGCCAAAAGGGCAAAACTGTGCCACTTAAGTTTATAAGACGGACATCGAGTCAATATTCTAGCTTTAAATGACAGAGAAATGGTGGTCATCCATTACTCCGTTCTGTTGGATCCATAACTCGTTTCCCAGCAGCTCTTCACTCTCTCTCTCTCTCTCTCTTTCTCTTTCTCTCTCTCTTTCTCTCTTTCTCTCTCTCTCTCTCTCTACCTCCCACCCCTCCATCCATCCATCATCAGTCAATCAATGAGAGCCTTAATCCAATTTAGCAAATCTTCCAATTTGATGGACCATCTTTCTAGCCAGGCAATGACAGACGAATCATATTAAGGCTCTGCATTTTCCTTATTCCATGATCTGGACGGCATCATAAGCTTTCATTAAATACGAGGAAAAAAAAGAAGAAAACAAAATCCCGGAGTGGAATATTTGAATAACATGATACGTAGAGCTCCCTCTTTTTCTCACGATAATATTGATGGGTGGAGGGTCAAGATTGGGAGTTGGTCATCCGTCAAATCGGAGTATTTATTTATATCATTTCTAACAAGCATCTGTCATATGCAGATGAAATGGTATAATACTAGCAAATGGCAATGCCTTTCGATTAGTTTACCAGCAGTGCGGTTACTAATGAAGACATGAAATGTGAATGGTTGTTTTCATCAAAGATTTTTTAAATTTTATTTAGATTCATCTTTTCTAGTCATTGAATTAAATGTTATCAAAGTTTTGTCTGAAACTCTTCTTTAAGAATAAAAAGATTTCACAACTGCTTCATTAAGATTGTTGGTAATATTTTGTATATTTATCAACTAGGCTAAACTACTAAAATTTGAAAATGACAAATTAATGTTAATGGCTTATCAATTATATTGTTTAACATGAAATTACTGGGTTTTTTTTTACAGGTGCCTTCTTGTTGCCCTATCTCTTGACACTGATCGTCGCCGGCATACCCGTGTTCCTCTTCGAGACATCGTTGGGTCAGTTACTCAGTCTAGGTGGTCTGGGAGTATGGAAAATATGCCCTCTTTTCAAAGGTAAATATAATTTATATATCAAAAATACGACGATAATATGTGATAAGTATGATCGCAACGATAAGCTTTATTCCCATTTATTTCGTTTCTCATTGCCGAGCGATGTTTATATAGGTTCGTTTAGCAATTTTTTGCAATCACTCTATGTAAGCCTATGTTCTAATGAATAAAAAGTATTCATGGAACGTGGGCTTCGTGTTTTTTTTTTAATTTAAAATAAATGATCATTAATTAAATCGGTGAAAGCGTTATATATCATTACAGCTCCAAATGTAGTTTTGGATACGTTTATTTGAAGTTTACCCTAAATAACATAATTTTCTCTGTCAAAGATAACCCTCTTAACTTGTACAGGTGTTAGTGTATCTACTAGCCTACCTGTATGCCTACAACCAACCTCTTGAAGGAAAAAACGAAGACGAGACAACCTAAACATAGATTTCTCTTCATTGATGTATTCGAAATTCATGTGAATAAGTTTTTGCGACCACTGGATCACATACCAAGAAACAACATTCTTCGTAAAACATCTACATAGGAAGACGTATCACAGTAGGCTACATACAGAGTTAAGGTCATTAATTAGGTGAACTTGAAAATAGCATGGGGTTCCTCAAACATTCTCCTCTCAAGTCTTCCCTCATCTTTCTCTCTCTCTCCCTCAATGTCTCTCTTTTCTTCTCTTTCTTCTTCTTCTCTTTCTTCCCCACTCTCTTTATCCCTACCTTTCTCCTGTTCTGCAAGGCTAACTGTGCCAAATACCTTCATTTTATGCCAACAAAATTGATGTGCATGAGGAGATCAAACGGATCGAACTTTTTAGCTGATTTCTATCAACGCTTCCCGTGACATTCTATAGACCTAGACCCCATGCAGACAAGTTCAACAAGTTTTTATAAAATGACATTAAAGGTACCATTTTGTATTTATGAAGGTTTTTATAAGTTTATCATAATGTACGTGCAAGAATATTCATTGTATATGTATATGCAGGTTTCAAGCAAAATGACAGTAAGTGTATTATAAGGATACTTTTTGGCATTATTTGTTATACTTTGTTTAATATCTATGTATTTGCCCGGCAAACTTTTGAAACATCGAAATATTTGTTAAAGAAAGATCTTATACAGAATGGTTTCCCACTGGCCTTCACGAAATTAGAGTAAATTTTATTTGATGTGAAGTTTCGGAGGAAAAATTCTGTTACCCTTATAAACACGAATAGGAGAATCATGATGTAGACCTACTGTTTAAAGTACAGCATTGTTTTTTTTTCGGTTAAAGGGATAGTTGAGTTCTGTTGCAGAGGGCGCTACACAAAATAATTATTTTGTGAGATAATGAAAAACCGAGTGTCAAATTTGAAAGAACATACAATTTAATTCACAAAATCATCTTTGTTTGATCAAAATCGGTTCAGAGACGGCTGAAATATCCATAAATATAACCATTTCCAATATTTGTGTACCACCACAAGTATTACATAATTTGAAAAGCAGTTGAAAAAAAAAGAAATAGCGCCTTATACGTTTTATTCCAGCCAATGCCGATGTTCGCTTTTCGTTGGCTTTTTCGTGTTATTTATAATACGCACAACCAGCCGGCCCATGTATTGTAATTATTAATTAATTGATTGATTAACGGTCACCCTATTTTTTGGAAAGTAGAGCTGAATACTTATGATCGTATATTGGCTAAATTTCACACATTTTGAGGTCTAAAATTACCTTCATAGCAATTTTAGGTCTTACAAGGGCATTGGAAATGTCATAAATAAGAATAAGTGCAATAACCATGCACTTTGAAGACTTTTGCGGTCTGAAACAAGAACTCAACTATCCCTTTAAAATAAAAGCGTTGCCATGTTGAACATGGGGCAGCTCGCAAGGTAGAGTTTTGCCTTGGAGATTTTCGCTCCCGTTTTTATATAAACACGAGAGTAACGTCTCAATTTTTGAGTAAAGGTAGATTTAGGTTTTACCTCCTGGAATGCAAGATTTGACATCTTCTCCTCGGTGATGCATGGTGTGTATGGTCTTTGGTTGTGACCCACAACGTAACCCATCTGTTCCAACGTTTTGAATAATAATCTAGTTGGTCTACTCCATCATCTCCTCGTACAATTCTATCCCTCCCTTAACTTTCTTATTCAATTTTTTGTATTTATATGGCTCGTTCTTTCAATCTCTATTCTGTTTCCAGGCATCGCTCGCTTCTCCCCCACCCTCTCTCTCTCTCTCTCTCTCTCTCTCACTCTCTCTCTCTCTCTCTCTCTTTCTTTCTATTTACATTAGTCTCCTTTTCTCTCTCCTTTTTTTAAATAGGGTACGTTGGGCAAAATTTGCCAACGACCAGATTTTTTTTTTTAACCCAAGGGTCGAAAGATTTTCAGATAGAAACCGTTGATGGGGATTTAAAGTCACCCTAATTTCTCCTAATAAAATACACCCCCCCCCCCCAAAAAAAAAAAAAAAAAAAAAAAAAAAATTAGGGGTGCTCAATTTTCAATACAGTATTGTCAAATGTTGTCCCAGATTCATAATGGTAATGTAAGAGATGGTATAATGAATAACAAATCCGAAATATTTATCATCCAGCCATTATCAGAGATACTACGAAACATCCTCTTTTTAATCCTTTTCAGTTCTCCTCGCATGACTACTGTCTGACTAGACGAATTACATACTCACAGATAATTATGCGCTGCCCCTTTATTATAATATATCTGACATTTTTAAAATGAAAAGAACCCTACCAGCTATGTCATGCTTCGCTGAACATCCACTTCAAAACCCCATCTCCATAATTATGTAGAGTTATTTTTCGACCATAAGCTTATGGACGATTGATCATTGAGGGTTGCCATGCTTCCAAATAATTATATACTATCCAAACATGAAGATTTCGTTTTTTTTTATAATTATATACCTTCAATCATCGTTATGTTCCGGGATGACATTGAGTGTATAACTAGGTTTGTGAATTTGAGGGGGAAATGTGCAGAATGTCATGTCAGGCAGATGTTATGAAGGAATTAAATTATAAGATTACTTAAAGAGGATTTTGTTTAAGTTTGGCATATTAAAGTCTAAACAATTCATTTCACATTTTTCAAACAAACTGCTTGTTTAATATACGAATCTATGCAACGGCGTATCGACTAGCCAGCATAAATAGAAGCCGCCCTTCATCATCTTCCCCTTTTCAAGGTCTCAGAAATGGAAAAGGAAACAATAAACGAACAAAAACCAAACATACATCCTACCAAGGGTCTGCAGCACGTTGGGTGCCCAGATAAATTACGCAAGCAAGATAAATTATTCGTAAAAAGTGAGCTTAAACTACAAGAACACTGTCAGGTGGTTGCAATCATACACCCCCCAATTATGCCAGTGATAGATTTATTAATACACGCTTATTGTATCAAGAATAAGACAACATTCTGAATATTATACAAGTACCATTTCCCCTTTTCTCTAATCCATTCTGTCTCTACTTCTTTCCCTATGTTTATCTGTTCCTTTTCTATTCTCCTATCTCTCTCTCTCTTTCTCTCTTTTTCTATATCTCTCTTAAATCTCATCCAATCTGCTCTCTCTCTCTCTCTCTCTCTCTCTCTCACACACTCTCTCACACCCTCTCTCTCTTCTCTCTCCTTTCTCTCTCTCTTCTCTCCCCTCTCTCTCTCTTCTCTCTCTCTCTTCTCTCTCCTCTCTCTCCTCTCTCTCTCTCTCTCTCTCTCTCTCTCTCTATCTATCTCTCTCTCTCATCTCAT
This sequence comes from Strongylocentrotus droebachiensis, assembly GCA_035222895.1. Lineage (NCBI taxonomy): Eukaryota > Metazoa > Echinodermata > Echinoidea > Camarodonta > Strongylocentrotidae > Strongylocentrotus > Strongylocentrotus droebachiensis. Next base: position 17,712 of record JAVYIG010003756.1, on the reverse strand, counting down.
CTCATCTCATCTCTCTCTCTCTCCCTTTCTCTTTCTCCCTCCTCTCCCTTCGCGCGCTTTCAATATTTCCGTAGAAATTCAAGACATGTAGACTTGCATACATGCGAAAGCAAGCAGATAGATGGTTCTCGAGTGTCATGACCCTCGTTACCCTCAAGAATCCCTTGTGTCCTTCTTGCTCCAGAAAAACCCGAGAAAGTCATCTTGCATCAAGCATAAATCTTGGCAGAATATACTTATATAATATCTCCTAAAATTGCCATCTTTTCGAGATAAGAAAATGAAAAGAGTACAACTCACTATGGCACATTTCCATCAATATATAAATGAATTTAATTTAATTACTTAGTCTGAATTTTGAATTGAATTTTGGTCTGCAATTTGTGCTATCGCATTTCGTGTTATCTATGTTCAAATCAATTGTATTATTCTGTATCCATCTGTTTCTTATTGATGTTTATAATCTGTAATTTCGTTTTGACATGCAAACGAAACAAATTTCCAATAATTGGACAATAAAATTTGAATTGATTGAATTGAATGATGTTCATTGTTTCCATTACAGAAAATCGTTGGACATTTTAGTTAAAACAAAGCGTATAAATGATGATGGATAGTTTTAAAATCATATTATATACACAGTAGTGACACAAAATAGATCAAAATCGAAATCGCCCTCGTGAATTATGAACAGAAACATATCTTTTGTAATACTTCCCTTTCCAAAGTTTATGTTAACTGAAAAAGTGATACTGACAACATTATTCCAGTTACTTTCAGAAAATTGCTGTTCTTTTAAGTGTGTGTTGTACTATCCCTTTCCTCTCTATACATATTCTCTATAACCATCCTCTGTTGTACTTTCATCTCCGAACTGCATATTGTTTTCAAATTAGAACAATCATAATACTGGTTGATGTCAGTTGAGATGACATCTTTGAAACAGATGCGAGCGTGGATTCACTTCAGATCCCATAACCTAACTGGTTGCACATTTACAGGTGGAAGATGCGAGATAGGCAGGGGCGTCGCTACAGGGTGTGGGTGGGTGTGACACCCCCTTTTAACAATTTTCGTCGGCAAACTGGATATCGGTATCCAAATTATGTATAGGGGATCCAAATTATGGAATGTAATCGGAAAATCTTCATCGGTATACACATTCACAGCTCAACATATTTAAGAAGTATAGCTACCTTGGCTGGAAACATATTATTACCCAAATGTACCCATAATGATTTGTCATGTATATCTCATGTATGTAATCGTATATTTGTTAATCTCTTGTTTATTTCATGTGTCTGATTGTTTATTCCTTTGCTTGTTTGTTGACATGATTTGTAACTGTTTTTAAATATGTGAGGACCCCTTTGAAAACCAACTTAAGTTGAAAGGGTAATCTACCCCACATGTGGAAATAAATAAATTTATATAAAACAAAAATTGTTGTGAAAAAAATCAACTAATTTGTAGTCAAATTTGGACAGAGAACACCCTTCCCCTTAAAAATGGTCTTGGACGCCTCTGAAGATTGAGAAGATGAAATTAAAAGGAATCTCGACCCCTTTCAATCACAGCGATTGCAAAATTTCAGGAGACAAGAATAAGGGAGGGTTCCGAGAATACCATTAGGAAATTGGAACACTTGCCACTAGCCATTGAAGGGGTAGCATTTGTCTTTCTGAATACACACTGTTAATTTCATTAGGAGAAGGTTTGCTTCAACTAGCTTGATATGATCAATCATTTCATATGTGTAGAATAATTTATTTTTTCTTAATTATAGTAGAATCTGAGTGCAGGAAGGGAAAAGGGGGACGGGGCTGAACTACCTCACCCTTTTCCTCCCGAACACAACTGGTGTGGGAATTATTGTTTCCTGAGCAGGAAATATCTCTCTCTAATTTATGATTTAAGCGTTTGAAAAATAAACATACACTAAAACCAGGTCCGCTCTATGTAATGCTTCTCATTTTCGTGGCACCCCCTCCCACAAGGATTCAATCCTCAGGACATTTCCTTAATATTTAAATGTTGGTTTATCCAGAGATTTTGAACAGGGGCGAAATGCATTTTGTGCTTACCGCCCATGCCGCATACAGGCCCAGTGCAAGTTGTACTGATATTTTATTGATTATCAAACGCCGACTCAACATATTACTTGGTAAATATGGGGAAAGGGCCAATTCTGGAGAAAAGGACTTCCTTTTAACCTTTTACCCTCCTTATGAAAATTAAATAATATCACACTGTTTATATTACCATGCCGTTTTCTCAAGATATAGGAGAAAACTTCACTCAAATAACAGGCTATAGTTGATTTTGTGAAACGGAAAACAAGAGGTTGTCTGCTTTTTAAAACATTCTCTAGAGATTCGTGCAGCTTTAGGAAGCGACCCAGAACATTTATATTAGCAGTCAATCCACCGACGCGTCATCGACTTTGGTGAAAGAGGTGTACTCAGCATAGAATAATATTGTTCATTCTCTACAAAGACAGGTACAGAATAGATAAAACCAGATTCAGACAAGGCTATTTTCTCTTTTGTTTCAATCTCTTCCTCTCTGTTCACCGTTTTTTTCTTTCTCTCTCTCTCTCTGTCTGTCTGTCTGTCTGTCTGTCTCTCCCTCTCTCTTTCTCTTTCTCTCTCATCACCCAATGAAAACGGTTCAGTCTCTCCTTTCAACATCGCCCGTCCCTATACATGTACAGAAAAGAAAGTGTTGGTAACAAAAGTTTCCTATTCATTCGAAGCGAAAAATCTGTGGAGCACACGAAAGTATGATTATTTCCATACATCCAAGTTTGAAACTTGTTTTAGGTGATAATTATTCGGATGCTAACAATCATGCATGCACAAGGACTCGTGGCAATCGTCCCAGGGATATGCATGCTTTAATTTTGTCCAGTTGCAAAACTATAATTTGTATTTTATTTTACGTTTTTTCGGGTTTAACACCTAGGCATCCACTGAAACGAATCTAAACTTTGACTTCTGAAATATACACGACACATTCTTTCAATTGTAATAACGGATTTCGGTTATTAGCGACAGACAGATGTTCGTCTATTGCTCTATATTCCCGAGTTCCTGTGCCAATTTTAAAGCTACTAAAACGATGAAAGTGAATAACGACACACGATCTTTTTCATGATTAATATCACGTGATCAGAATCATTTGCCAAAAGCTAAGGGAACTGTATTATACATACTGCTTTTTAATCATCACATAATCAGATAACGACGACGATCTTAGTGAATAAATAATAATTCGTCACTTGTTATAACACAGTGTACCTCCGAAAGCACATCTCATTGTTATTATTTGAATTAAAGATACAAGGGAAAAATCTAAAAATGTCTTCTTAAATGCTTCTGTCACTAAAAGTATACGTTTTAGCACTCTAATTTATATTAATATTTATCACAGGTATTTGACGAAGACAAGAGTCTTATAAATTCAGTAAAATGGAGGTTTGTGTGACCTTTTAGTAGTACCTGATCGATGTCTTGACATTTTACTGGTAATATGTTCCTAACTGTAAGAAGATATTATGACGATAAACCTTCTCCGACTATAACAGGAGGGATAAGAGGGAGGGCGCTATAAACTAGCAGAATAGGACGGTATAAGTACGTGATACATGCCGATTCTCTTTCAGAGCATGGAGAATATCGTGTCATAACCGATTATATCTCAATCGGAACATTTTGATGTATTAATGTGCTTCATGTCCCGGTGAGAAGTGTCCTGAATTGGGAGCTTGGAATCAGTTTACGCTATGCCGCGGCGCAGCGAGGGGTTTGTACAAAGATGGGGGCGGATACAGACAGAAAGAGGGCTTTCATACGCGCAGGGGTCCGTTTTTTGATCTTTAATCGTTTCGCCAGCATGCCCAATGGCTGACGACCTCAGTATAAATGGTGAAGAATATTTGACACAAAGAGAGACAACAGTGTACTATTTTATGTCACCCTGTGAAGTCGGCCTATATTACAATTTTTGTTGTTGTCTTGTTTGATTTTTCTGAGGGGCTTTCTATAGATAAGTTTACGAAATAAGATATTCATTGTTGGCTGATCTGTCTGCAAATCTGTAAAAGTGGTACTTTGATATAATGATGACAATAACAATGGCGAAATGTGATAGCCCTTTAAAATTAATGCTGGCGATTGAATTGCACACAAATGGGGCCTTTATTTTTTAATTACGCCCAGGTATGGTGTAAAAAATCATGATTACTGCAAAAGACGAGACATCCACTATTTTATTTGGCGTCAGACAATTTTATCAAGCACAAGGAAAATCCTATTTTTTCTCCATCCCTCGAACCCCCTCACCCCCCCAAAAAAAAAAAACACGCGCATCTACCTCGAACCCGGAGTTGATCAAAATGACAAATCTTTTCTCCACCAACTGATAGCCACCCGAAACATGGTCAGCTGTTCTACACATTATTATAGATGTAATAACATTGTCGAATTGGCCATGAACTGAAATGAAGACAGAAGAAAAGGGGAGAAAGGTAAAAAGAGCATACGGGATACGAAACGGTTGATGATGAAAAGTAAAAGGATGAGGAGGGGAAGGAGGAAAAAGTGTGGGATGAGAAGAAGAATAAGAAGAAGAAGAAGAAGAAGAAGAAGAAGAAGGAAAAAAAGAAGAAGAAAAGGAAGAGGTTAAGAAGAAAGAAGATTATGATGGTGATGAAAAAGGAAAGAGTTGAATTGAAGAGGGCTGAAGTATATGGAAATAATTATTCGAGAGCATCAGAAGAGATAGAATGAATGAAAAAGGTAAAAGAAAGGATGATTATTGCAGAAAAGGACCAATAACTAGAAGGTTACTTCCATCATAATGAAGAACAACAAAATAGGGTGCGATGAACTAGAGGAAAAGACAATTCCTTGATTCACAACAAGCAATATATAATAAATATTTTCTCTTTTGTCTCTCTTTTATCTTCAGTGTAATATTCGTAAATACCGACAGTTTCAAAGATCAAATAGGAAGAGATATGCAATAGATATTCAAGAAAAAAAAGAGGAGAAGAAATAAAGAAAACAAGGTATAAGCAACTGAAGCGGGAAGAGAAAAGTAGACAAAAAATAGGAGACAATAATGAATAAAACTTGGAGAAGAAGGAAAAAAAAGAACCAAATCACTCGCCCCATCTCTGCCACTGTATTTCCCGATATATCGCGTTCCTGGACATTAGTGACTCTTATAGATTAGATACCATGGTAACCGTATCCCGCGAGATCTTCCATAGAGACCATCGATCGAGAGCGGATATGATAAGAGATGTGATTCGCCACCCGTGAAACGCAACTAACAATCATCACCGATGCTCATATTTACATGCACGGTTTTTTTCTTCACCTACCCCTCACCCAATCATTCTTAAAGCCCCACTGCACTACTTATAGCTACTTGCGCCCTCTTTATAGCAGACAATGCCTATTCGGTGCCTGTTGGTGTCCCATGATCCCCTTTTTTATGTTAATTGAGAGCTGAGTTGATGAGACACCCACCTGTCAGTGACCACACTGGGGGGGGGGGGGGTCTAATCTCTCCTGGCCAACTAGTGCAGACATGCTTTAAATATATATTATCCATTGTAGATGCAGCATAACCACACAAAAGTTTTTCTTTAAAGTTCTTCAATTAAAGTTGTTCAAGTGTCTGCATAGAAATGTGATTCTCTTTGATTTACCAAGACCACAGAATCATAAATTCAATATTTAGTGTTCATTTATGTTGATACAGAGGGCTTGCAAGTATCATTTTGTCCTTTCTTATTCTTTATCGGTATAATCCTATACTAAATAGGCCATATATCACATACGTAACGCGTTGTTATGGTTCACAGAACATGTGTTTCACATTAATAGAGTCAAATCTTATTTTCAGGATGCTAGGGATTTACTTTTATCCTGAATGAATATAACCCTTTCTCTTAAATCTTAGCAGGATGCTATAGGCAAACAATAATTGGAGCATGAATCCTGCTTTCATTACCTAATATTCATTATAACAATTGCCTTGAAGCCCCACTGCACTATACTTGCGCCCTCTATATAGCAAACAATGCCTAATCGGTGCCTGTTGGTCCCCCATGATCCGCTTTTTCTTATGTTAATTGAGAGCTGATTTGATGAGATAACCACCTGTCAGTGACCTTGCAGGGAGGTATAATCCCCCTGGCCAAACTACTGCAGACGGGCTTTAACAATCTGATACATGTTCGACGACTTGTACAATTATTATCAGTCTAATTTGATGTAGCCTACATGTATGAAATAAAGTTAAACATTCAAATCCATACTGTCAACGGAAATTAGAGTCCAAATTTGACCGAGCTCCAATAAGTTGTCTATAAAGCGCCGAGTGTCAGATTCTAGATGGGCTCATCCTATATTTTGCCGAAACCTGTACGTGTATTCTTTTGAATTTGTGGGTAAAGGAGGAGTACTCACAAGACGTTTACATACATGCTACCAGGCGCGCCGGAAGCAGTTTGGGATTGGGGGGGGGGGGGGGGCAAACATTCCAGGGGGCTCAACTTCCAGGAGCAGTGAGTCAGTGACGTAACGAGCAAAAACGTTTGGAAGAGGGGGGGGGGCAGAAGAAAAATCTGCATCACCACCACTCTTACACGTTACATGCAGGCCCCGCGGAACGTTTTTTAAAGTGGATTATTAACGATCAGGTAGATCGTAAATTGGCGTGGGGTCCAGGGCCTAAGCCCCGGTAGGGGGTCAAGGGGCTGAGCCCCCAGAAGCTCAGGGGTTTTAGGCATTAAAATCATGGTCAGATAAGCATATTTAAATACCTTATTTGTGACACTGGCAGGCCACTAATTTGAGGAGAGTCCAAGGAGAAGAGCCCCCGGAAGCTCGTTTTTTGTTGTTATTTAATAACGGTCAGATGAGCATACAGGAGACCGCCTTAGGACCCTTGGTGGGGTCCAGGGGTCAGAGCCCCCGGAAGCTCAGGGGTTTTAGGAATTTAATAACGGTCAGATGAGCATACAGGGGACCGCCTTAGGGCCCTAAATAGGGTCCGGGGCGGAGCCCCCTTAAGCTCTGGGGTATGAGGCATTTAATTACGGTCAGATGAGCATACAGGGAATTACCGCCTTAGGGTCCTAAGTTGGGACCGGGGGCGAAGCCCCCGTAAGCTCTGGGATTTTAGGAATTTGATTACGGTCAGATGAGCATCCAGGGCCCCGCCTTTGGGCCATTGGTGGGTCCAGGGGGCAGAGCCCCCGAAAGCTCGAGGGTTTTAGGTATGTAATAACGGTCAGATGAGCATACAGGGAATTACCGCCTTAGGGTCCTAAGTTGGGACCGGGGGCGAAGCCCCCGTAAGCTCTGGGATTTTAGGAATTTGATTACGGTCAGATGGGCATACAGGGGACCGCCTTAGGGCCCTTGGTGGGTCACTTATTTTTTCTCTCTCTCTTTTTTTTTCTTTTCTCAGTAACAAACTTTTTCAAAAAGTGAGGGGGGCTCGGGCCCCCGAGCCCGGACGTTCCTGCAGACCATGACACAAAGGCTTGTAAATAAGTACATTTTTCGCCCGACTGTAAATTTGGGAATTTCTAATTTTCCAACAAACGCATAAAAAGGTATGATAAAAAAAAAGATAAAAAAATACCAAAAAATCATGTCATTTCAGCAACATTTGTAAATTACTGGTATCGAATAAAAAAATACCCCCCCCCCATCAGTACGCCAGCGTTCAGGGGCTCATGAGAGTCTCACTCCTATAACAAATAACAGACACACTATTCTCTCACAATATGTCCACGATATGCGCGTATCGCTATTATAAAAACCTCCAATGATAAATATAGGAAGCATGCGCAATGTTTAGGAAATTTAATTCCTGTTAACTTTTCTTTTCTTTGAATGGAAATTTATATGTCATTTAATTCAGGTTGTTATTATTGTTATGTTCTTTTGGGTTAAAATACAAACCATCTTTACTCCTTTACTGTTTTTTTTTTTTTGAGGGGGGGGGGCGTTTTGGGGGGGGCAAAAATGCGTTTTGCCCCCCCACTTTTTTGACTGGGGGGGCAACTGCCCCCCCTGCCCCCCCCACTTCCGGCGCCTATGCATGCTACGGGAGTCCTATTATAGAGTTGGCACTGTTCCCCTTGATAATTAGTTTACTTCAGTTCATAAAAAAACAATGACAATCGTAAAACTTGACATGCATGCAGAGAATACATAAAAAGAAATATTGGAGATTATAAACTTTTAAATAACGTGCTTGTGTAACTAAAAATGTGGTTGTATACAATTCAGGGCAGCTCCGTCTCGGGAATACTCATGTGCAAGAAGTTTTTAAAGAAGTAACCCTATTGAGAATAATTATAGTAACAATTAGTTTGATAATTAATACAATGTGGTCACTTGCTTTGATCCTACCGCGGCACTAATGTCCTTTGGCAAGAGATTGATCTACATTTGCCACACTCAACCCAGGTGAGGTAAAAGGGTACCTGGTAGGATTATTCCTTGAAATGCACTGTGCGCTGATAACGGCTGCCGGAGCTAAAGCTATAGGGCAATAATTTCCAAATCTCTTTGGAAGCACATAGAGATGTTATTTCATAACCTATTATGCGCTATACAAGAACTGAATATTATTATTATGATTTGATTTGTTTGATTTTATCTTTTTTTGTTTAAAGGTGTTGGTTACGCAGCCGTGATCATGTCTTTCTGGCTTAACGTCTGGTACATCGTGGTGATCGCTTGGGCTTTGCTCTACCTGGCGAACTCGTTCACCTCCAAGCTGCCGTGGTCGCACTGCGATAACGACTTCAACACCGCCAACTGTACAACCAACCAAACACTGGCCAACAACTACACCACAGATCCTACCACAGAATTCTGGAAGTAAGTATTGAGAGTATTCAGTTTCACTGGCAATATAGCCTCACTCAAAGAAAAAAAAAGGAGGGGATGGGTCATATCGAACAAAAAAAATGGAAATAAGGGAACGTGAGGTATATCGCAAATATTGACCCATGTCCTGATGAATACCCCCAACAAAAAAGAAGAAAAATAAAACAAAATATAATGGCTTTGCCATGCTTCTCAACTTTATTATACAAAGTATGGATTTGCTTACCGTCTAAACGGACATCAGATCAGAGATGTTAATCGTATGGAAGGAAAGATATTTTCTTTTAATAAAGGAGAATTCGTATAGTAAAATATGAACGGTTTAGCCCAAAATAAATATGGCTTTGTATTCATCTAGATAGTAAGACTACCGTATGACATCTTGCGAATGCAGAATGGTAAATGACTATCTTAGTTGATAGATTAAGTCATTTAAACAATATACATGTATGTATGATATTAATAATATGAATAATGATTTTTATTGCACATCCCAGAATTATAGATTACATTTATAATGTAAAATGTTATGTATCACGATGCACAGCAATGAGGGCACTCATCGAGGGTGTTTGGACTGTTTTGAAGCTACCGAGTGTGAGTCATTTTACTAAATGCCCGAACAAAAAGATTATGTTTTATTTGTTTTTATAAAATGATTTTACTGATGACCGGTCATTAGCATTTGATAATACTCAGTCATTATCAAAATTACGTGTTAGGCAAAATAAATGCCTGGTCACGTGTACGCTTTCAACCAATCATTTGATTAGGATCCACGTCATCATCTTATAAATTCTTAAAATGCATCTTAATTCCTCCCCCCCCCCCCCCCCCGCAGGAGATATGTTTTAGAAGAGAGTGATGGTATTCATCAACCCGGTAAGGTTCGTTGGCAGCTCGCCGTCACGCTGCTAGCTGCGTGGATTATCTGCTACTTCTGCATCTGGAAAGGAGTCAAGTGGACCGGGAAGGTAAACAAAAAAAGAAATCAATAATCAGACACTTAAAGATGAACTTCAGTTCTGGTAAAAAAAGAAAATGAATTCTCACATAATCAAACGAAACTTACACTGAATGTTTAAGATTACAAATAAAATAAATGTCATGACTTGTGCCAAACAATTTTGGAAGAAAATGTAAACTGGCTGAGTAATGAGCATAGAAAGATAAGGAAATCAAGGTAAGTAGCCCCGACACCATTTTTGTAGTCCCATATACATCATTCTGTGTACAGTGCTTGTTACTTTAACAAGACTGGGCCAAATTTATTATGATTTTGATGACTCCAGAACCTTGCAGTGCACACCAATACTTACATGCTACATGATCAACTTTTTTCTGATCCATTCCACACCTTTTCTTTCACAATGCAATCGCATTACCAGAACTCACCTGTATCTTTAAATGTGTGAAAAGCATTGTTTAACAACGTTTCAAGTTTGACAAATCTGTGATGCATGGTCCTAACGTGTTTTTAGTGTCTGTGATATGGTGTAACATTGAAGCCCTACAAACAAAATGCGCTTCAAAATGATCACGAAGTGCCTCAAAAAAGTAAAAATCTTTGAGTGACCGGTTTTACCATACTCATTTCCCCCAATAGATGTTGTGTCGTAAAAACCGTTGGGAAAAAGTTTTTTGACATTTCGAATTCCAATCATAAATACCTTGATAATCAGACAGGCGATCGGCTTGTAAAAGTCATTGGATTCCCGACTGACCTAAAGGCTTATAATTATGATTGTAGTATGAGCTGAACCCAGGATTTTGTTTAGAATCTGAGACGAAGATACTAAATCCCTTTAAACGATTATCTCTAAAGGTAACAGAGGTCTAAATCCTGGGGGGGGGGGGATTCTCTTCATTCGGAGTGTAATTTACATAACAAAATTATAGTGGAATCCTCTCTGAAAAGATTGATCTAACCGCTAATTTGGAGTAGATTTAACTATGTTATTTGGGGTGGATATAACTCTAAATGAAATGGTACCGAATGATGTCTTCTGAAAAGTGGATTGTCATGTTCTCTGTATTCAAAAAGCAAGCTCGCTTTCATTATCTGGATTCATTCTAAAGGTGTCAGCTCCGTTTGACTCCTATATCCTTTACCAGAACCTCAAAGGATGACGAAAATTGACAATATCCCCGACACACCGAGAGAGCACTTACCACTTTGATACCTAAAATGTCCCAATAAAAGAACCGACAGGGGTGCAATGTTCAACTTGATGGGGTGCATTTCTAACACCTCTGCACCCGGAGAGGTGCAAATTGGGCCTGCCAAAAATGTGAGATTCAATAATCCAAACTTATTAAGTGTGAAGAAAAAAATTGTTATGAAAACGCCTTTTCGGGTTTCATGATTATGCCCCGAAATGGAAACTTATGGAAGTTATTGTGGCGTTTATAGAAGAACTTTCCCCTAGAGCGTGTATTATCTATTGCCCACAGATTAAAAGTTTGTATCACACAATCTTACATTATTCTATAAGTATGCATAGATATTAAAATCAGGATGATAAAAAATTCCTTTTAATAGGAGCTGAGTATGAGAAGTTTATTTTTAAGCAATATAAATGACTTTCTTCATGCTATCATAAGCAGTGAGCGTGGGATGCCAAGGCTTTTAAAAGCTTATCGTGGATGATCAGGAAGGTTATGAGAGAGCTATATCAAGACTGGCCAACAATACATAAATAAATAAAATAATGAACACATTCAGTAGAAATGATTAAGATGCCAGATAAGATCTACATATTGCCTCAGCTCTCTTCAGCATAGTTTGCCAGCAGATTTAATTACATCAGGTATTGGCCTTCTTATAAATAATAACATAGGCCTTGATAATTCAGTACTATAACAAGGTGACACTCATGTACGATGAGTTATGATAATTTCGATCCATATCATACGGCGACATCTCAGACAGCAGCAAAGCACTTTTCTTTTCGAAGAACGTGATTTTATTCCGTTCAGATCTGCTTCAGAGTCACTCGCATGTTTTGTCGCACCTGTTTTCTGGATTAACATAGCGCAAGTTTGTTGATTTAATCAAGACGATTTGAAAAAAAAATGACTTAAAATTAAAAAGTTAAACTGAGCGTAACTTTTTTAAATTTTAAATCTCGTATATTTGTTTCTATACCACGCTATTTCATTTTACTTTTGAACTTATGTGAAAGTTCACCGTTCTTCTAATGTTTTCCTTGAGTCCCTTTCTCCCCTATTTGTTATGGTTAGATGCCATGAAAACATTTTACTTCATTGCCATTTTTGTGTGTTTCAGTTTTGGTATTCCATGCAAACTTAATTGAAAAGAATAATTGTTTTCGAATATGATTCATTCAGTAAAGAACTAAACGAAAATTATAAACAGACATATCAATGGACATACGGGTACTTTGAATAAATAGCTCGTTTCAAAGTGTTTTGCCCAGCCACCTGACATGCATTCCCAGGTCACAGATAGACACTTGCTTCCGGTCGATTTTGTTCACACCTTGTCCTATTATTCTTTGCAGAACAAACATCCACCGAGACTAAAAAATTGTATGATTGTTAGCTCAAGACAGTTGATCCAATCTTACATTTCATCAGACAGTACCTAACACGCACGTGGCGACATGTCTATGCACGGGAGCGGGGTGTCCACGTCTTCCTAAAATAAATTGGTATCGTGATTTTTCAGTTATGGTACATCGCCATAGAAACAACATCAGAGGATATAGGATGAGTGACAAACCACCGTCAAAATATACCCAAATTGTTAAATTGCAGGATGCCCTTTGGTTTGGTGTTTTTTTACCTACGTTTTGCCCACTTCGACAGACAACTTCTGTAGGGGTTTAGTATGAATTTTCAATATCTGTTTTCCCGCCATCCAACTTGACCCAACGATGTAAAAATATACTTTTGTCTCCGCCACCCAAATCAAGTAAGTGTAGAGGGGAGTGTGCATGCTCTGCGCTGTGATAGGTATGGTGAGCCCAACGTAACTCGAATAATTGGGCCAAAACAACAGAGATGATGAGATAAATGTTACTAAATCTAGGAACCGGTAATTTAATCCCAATTTGGTCCCGTAAATCGTGATCTTTTGAACCTTAACATGCTGCGTGATAAGAAGTCCTGAGACAAAGCACGCTGGGCTGGGTTGATAGGTAAGTCGCACACCCATCCCATGTGTGACGAATGGCGATGTACACCCTGTCTCAGAAAAAGGGGATATTCTCCAAATTCACCTTCTCTGAGTTTGTATGTATATATTTGTCTGTGCTAAGAGATTGTTGTCTTGATGTTGATCAAGATAGGCCGATATCAAGTTGATGAAATACAGTTAGGATACTTAGGAAAGATTCTGATAACTTTCAATGTAGTCGTACCAGTAAAATTTGTAGTTCCCTACATCTTTAAAGTCATGATGTTCTTATAATGACGTCAAAGCTTTTAAAATATGGATGTGTAATGCAGCTATATTACCCCATGATGTTCCTGCTTTATTGATAGTTTCATTTTTGTTCTCTATCTCAAAATAAGCAGATTGGACACATAGGGTAGGCTTATGTACATGGTAGGCCTATGTTTAAGTAATGTTGTATTTTTACGTACTAGTAACGTCCCTGAGATGAAACGTATTTTCGCCTGTTTTTTATGGGACACTATGTATTAAAGGTGACATCTGTATTGAGATGACAACCATCGGTTACCACCCAGTTTGTATGATTTGGGTAGCTCCCATGCAGGTAGTCACGAATGTTCGGAATGTTTTCTTTTAATAAGGAAGACGAGACTGCACGAAATGTTTTTCTCTCATTGCAATGTAAAATGAATCATGTTTTTACAATTGTATTCGAAGAATTCAAGTACATTGAACTTTCCTTGAAGTTAACACTGCTAGACGGGCTTTGCAACACCCACCTAAAATGAATTGTGATCAGTAAATGAACTTATGAGTTGTTGATAAGATATTATAAACTTCAGAGAGAAATACGTGTGTTTGTGATAAGTATCGCGAGACGAAATCCCCACATGAAAAATAAACTGAATAGATAGAATGGTCGATGAAAAGTGAGAGAGACAGACAGACAGATAAAAAGAGAGAAGGGAAGAGAAAGAGAGAGAGAGAGAGAGAGAGAGAGAGAGAGAGAGAGAGAGAGAGGAGAGAGAGAGAGAGAGAGAGAGAGAGAGAGAGAGAGGGGGGGAGGAGTCTGAAAGAGAGAAAGCAAAGCGTAATATGATTATTTATAATAAAAAAAGAGAAATAGGTGAAGTGGGAAAAAAGAGCTTGCCAAATTCATGCACGGTGGGGTCCTTGATGAGAGATAAGTTCCATTTTTAGGAGCAAAATGGTAACCCCGTCATCGTTCCCCTTTAGCGGGTCTGGACCAGGTTTGTCAACAACAAGCAAATACTGTTCTCTCTCTTTCTTCCCTTTTTCTCTTCCCTTTTAAAAGCATAAAACACGACTGTGTTTTGTCCCTTTATATGATTGAGGTTATATGTGAACCTACTAAAACATATATGTTTATTTAGTACGTTGGTAAATTTCGTGAGTCCATTGAGTGTATGACTGCACCGTCAGTAGCCTATAGGCTAAACTACAGGGATGAATTTTCATTAATTTTGACTAATAGGAATCAAAACTGATAATCATAGTCATAATTCAGTCATTAATCGCTTTCACAAGCAGAATGTTTCTATCTTTAAAGCTAACGAAAGTTGGTCATTATACCCAATCATTTATAACCATTATCAATACACAAAGCAGTATTAATTGTTTCATTCATCAATTCTACTATTCCTCAGCGTTATCGTACTGCCATCATCAACTCTACTTCTCAACTATCGTGACAGTTTTATTTTGAGTTGAATTTGTGTAATTTAAAAAAAAAGAGTCAAATGAAGTAGTCCAGTTTCAAGCCTCGAATCCATGTACAAAACAGAAGTTACTTGTCAAATAGGGTATCTCTAGTTTAAATTATTTAGGATTTTACATTTGAACTGAATTTTAGCCTTTGAATACGCCCGTCGGTTAGGGATTGTTTTAAAACAAAAACAAAAACATGTCGTATTGAAAGGCGTAATAACACATTTTATGATATTTAGTGAATATTGGAGAATCATGTTTTGTGATCTTAATATTCATACAATGCTTTAACACAAATCTGTACATTGCCTTCTCTTACTTTCTAAATCAAACAGGTGGTCTACTTCACGGCTCTCTACCCGTATCTTATGCTGATCGTTCTGTTTTTCCGAGGAGTGACGTTAGAGGGCGCTAGAGAGGGTATCATCTACTACATCAAACCCAACTTCTCAAGACTCACCGATTCAGGGGTGAATACTACCTTGATTTTTTAATTTTGTTTTAAAATTATTATTGCTTTTGTTGCTGTTGTTGTTAATTATTTTTGTTGCTGTTGTTGTTAATTATCTTTGTTGCTGTTAATTAATAGGCCTTATATGTCTCACATCTGTAATATATGAAAAGAAAAAGGAGACTTTTGTTCGAACATCCATGTAATTTAAGCATGAATTCGTTATATTGCAGTTTGTCAGTGATAGGCCAACTTTATTATATCTTCTTTTAGTGTTGAAAAATAATATTTACAAAATCGTATTGATCATCTACAAAAAAAGGTTTCATGGTCCGAACATAATCCTGTGAGATTCATATGTTTGATATTTCGGCAACCCCTAAGGGGTCATTTGAGAAATTGTGTCTCGATTTTCAAGATGTTTACGAAAAAGAAAAATTGGCAAATCGATTATTTAATGCCTAATTTGTGTTTCTCACTCAGGTTTGGATCGATGCGGCAACGCAAATTTTCTTCTCATATGGAACCGGTATCGGAAGTCTTATTGCTCTAGGAAGCTACAACAAATTCAGCAATAATGTCTACAGGTAACAACAACTCACTCAATGTGCTATAGGAGGGGGGGGGGGGGGGAGTGGTTGGGAGAATTGCTTTGGCTGATCCATCCATAGGGTGGAGCCGGCATACACCCCTTCCCGTCATTTAAAGGCCAAGAGAACGACCGATGATATTCACAATGGTTTCTACTTCACCTGAGGCTCCCCAGGTCCCCCACCCCGGTTCTCCACCTCCCTCCCCTCTGGGAAGCATTTCTCCCCTGTTTGTTTCTAGATCATATCTTCACTACACTGTGTTGAGATGAAGAAATACCTCTCGTCTCGGTGGTTGTCCGGATGACCCGGAACTCAAGATGAAATACACATTCGCTTGAGGAGGGGATGATGAGTTTGTCCACCACTGATGCATTGTGGGGGCAGCTCTGCATCAAAAGACAATATGAACGAGATACATGCCCTGGTATTGTGCACACTTGCAATCATATTTTTGAAAAGTTGATGATTCTTATATAATTAATTCTTCAAAAAAATTGAGAACGTCAAAGTCTCACATATTTGTTTAATCATATGCGATTAATAGAATGATATCCAAAGTTGGAATACTAACTTTTTCTAATTCTACGGAATACTCTGCATGATCCATATACGTTAGGATATGAAATGCCAAGAAACTAAAATTAGGTGCGCCGTTGTGGTGTATGCTAGTACAATTATTGAACATGTCATGTCATTCTTTTTTAAAATATCAATCATTTTGTTTTAAATCAAACAGAGATTCGATGATTGTAGCTTGTGTAAACACGGGAACCAGCTTCTTTGCCGGCTTTGTCGTCTTCTCGACGCTGGGTCATCTCGCTCATGTACAGAACAAAGATGTTGCCGATGTAGCCACAAGCGGTAAGGTTCTTGTTCTTGTTCCTATAAAGGCCGAATGTGCTTCTGACGGCACGTAGTGACAGGTGGTCTAAAGGCCTGAATATTCAACTTATATTTGAGCTTTAACATTAGAGCTCAATCTCCAACAAACCAAGTTGCTCTAGAGTATTATATTCAGAAAAAAGTTAGAGGAACAAATTAGTGAAAGAAGCGAGAATAGGAGTTATTCATTTGTTAATAGTTGAAACACCAAGTATATATAGAATCTTCTATCAACAATGCAGTCATGATGTGTAACGTCACACATAATTATATAGAGGAATTTCCCATTTGCTTTGTACATAAATTAATAGAATAATCCAACTTCTCATGTTATATGACTAAACAGTCATATTTTGGCATGAGGATATATAAGAATCATTGACGTAAAGTCTGTTCTGTCATTAAAATATACATTTTCAATTAGTATGATTATTCTCCGTGTTTGTTGATCTCTGGATGCATGTTCACTTGAATCGAAACACATCGCACACGTCGAAATTCCCTTGTCTGTGTAAAACAACCCATGATCATTTTCATTCAATTATATTTATTTGTTATTTTGCTGCTTTCTTTAAAAGGTCCTGGTCTTACGTTCTTGGCGTACCCAGCAGCCATCGCTCAGCTTCCGTTCCCAGCAGTCTGGGCCGTTATGTTCTTCTCTATGATCTTCATGGTCGGTCTCGATTCACAGGTAACTATGACAACCGAAGCTTTAAACTCCCAATTCATTGTGAAATTAGTGCGGGACAATTAATGTCAGACCATCCGAAATGAGTGAGCGTAGCCAATCGATTGCGTTTTCTTTCTTCTTGAAGACAGGCGATAGAACACCAATGTGAAGAATTCCCTCGATATTTTGAAATGCTTTTCAACCAGTTGAAAGGCTTACGACACCTCAATTAATCATACTCCGAATCGGAGAAGAAGATGAGAGATACACACGTACTCAATGGTTGTTAATATTTCGCAAAGACAGCGCCATCTTCGATAACC